>JAOEHY010003571.1:0-10235 GCA_025447955.1 Psilopsiagon aurifrons | reverse complement strand
GGGTGGGGGAGGAATGGCACCTATGTCCACTCTTCTTCACTGTCACCCACCCTTAGTGATACATATGAGGTCCTCACAGCACCGTTTCTTTCTGTGTCCTGGGCCCTCCCCTGCAGCTTGGCCTCCCCTATGCTGATCTCAGACTCTTGCTATCATGAAGTCAAGACCTTACTCACCCCCTGCATCTTTGTTGGCTTGCAGCTCCTCCATACAGTAAACCTGGAAGCAGTCAATGGCATCCCCATCGTTCACAGCCCAGTAGACAGCAACTGAGGTGCTGGTAGCTGAGTTTGGTTCCTGAGGTATGACAGTCGGTGTCTGTGGGGCTGAGAAGGAAAGTCTCCCATTGTTATTCAAACTCCTGCATTTGCAGCCAAATTACCTACAGGTTTGTGAGGCAACCCAGTAGCTTATCTTCACTCAGGTTGCTTATTTCCATAGAGCAACCACAGAAAGCACATGAAATATGGAATACTGGTTCAGTGTTAGAGCAACAGATCTCCCTAAACTAGGAACAGAATAAAGTAATTGTTCAATGTTGTAATCTGTCCATTTCCCTTGCAGTCTGGAGAAAATAAGATCCATTCTTAGTACTAGCAGCCCCCACACCCAGCACAGAGCCTGTGCCCATACCCTGCCCAGCTCTTAGGGTTCTTCTCCATGAGGCAGGACTATCGTGCAGATGAGTCATTGCATGGCTATTTATTTCAAGCCTTCAGGAGGGAGGCTCCCAGGGCTGTGGCAATCTTGAGGACACAGAACTGCCATACAGCTCCAGCAATCCCTCTGCTTTCACCAAGAGACCTGCTCTCTTCAGTCACAGGGAGAGCTCTCCAGCTCTGAACTCCACTTTAAGTACACATGCTGATGAAGCCCTGATACAGACTCCTGATAAGTTCAGACCATCTCCTTGAAAAGTCCAGGAGACGCTGGAGCCTAATGCAGGCTCCTTTGGATGACTGCTTTCTCCATTACATGACCTTACCTTGCAGCACAGGCACCAGAGAATAGGACACACCATGAAGAGGATGCCCGTGAAAACAGAGACTGCAAGGACTTATTTGTAGCAAAGAACATGCGATAGCTCAGTGATGGAAAACTTGTGGAAAAAGAAAGTTTCTTCCAGAGACAGATGTATGTAGCTGATCCCAGAACAGTGGGAAGGGGAAAGGACCTGCCATACCAGGAAAGGTTTAATGCAATGTGTCAAACCCACTGGCACTGACAGCAGAAGAGATGTATGAAGGAAGGCTCAACAACACAGGGAAGCAGAAGGCTTCCTGCAGCCTTGGTCCACATCTGCCCAGAGGTTGGCTGATACTGCAGATGCACAACTAGGTGCTCCTGTCTGGTATGGTCATTTTCCCCACAGACCTAGTGGACAGAGAATCCTTGGTGCACAGGTGAATCTGAACTTTGCTAAAGCACATGAAACCCATAGGACAACTAGAAGCACTCCTCACACCTCAAAGACCTACAATACCCCCCAGATCCCATATAAACTTTATCTCCTGATTGGCACAGATCTATTCCAGATGAGATATTGTTCCCCTCTACTATTAAGGTTTAAGAAAGAGGGAGGAGAACAAAGAAACAGAAAACCCTAAAAGATTTTCATTGTTAGAGTGATTGCAGGGAATGAAAATACATGGTTCTATTTCTTCACCCAGTAAATTTCCATATTGCACGAATTCTCAGAATCTCAGCAGAAAGCTTTCACTTTTTTTTCAGTTATCTTCACAGTAATGATGATGATCCCCTGTGGCATGAACAAGGCAAATGCAGATGCTGTTTCCTTATGATTTATACAGAGAGCTACCAGTACAGTAGGATTACATCTGTTTCCCATTGAAATAAAAATTATCCTCCTTATTGCTAAAAACAGGCTGCATTTTGTCTTTTGGCTTCCTAGAGTTGGTCAATTTAAAAATTGATTGTCTTTAGGAAGACTTCTTTTCAGCAGACCCAGTGGGGAAACTAGCTTTTTTTTTCTTGTGAAGTTGCCTAGAAACCGCTATGTAAGATCACAGAAACCCCACAACTGCAAGATTTATTACTATGCCAAATCAGAACAGAAACTATCTTAATGAGTGAAACTTCTGTAGAAAAAAGAAAAGAACCCAAAACTTATAGATCAAAATTCAGTTTGGTTACCTTGAGAAACATTTGATTTCTGATTTTCTTTTTGCATAGTATGAAGCAAACTTTTGAGAGCAAATGATTTCAAAGTAAAAAGTTGAACTTTTCTCTTCAGAAAGAGAACATTTATTTGTTATCGAAGTGCTGATCCCTTTGTAAATGAAGTTTAGTCAAAGAAATATTTGCACCACAAGTTTGAATAAATCATGTTTTTCAATAGAAAAGTGTGATGTTTTCTCATGAGTTCATTTTTCATTGAAGTACTATGCTGTAAGGAAGTTTTTACTTCATGCCATCTAACCGGCCCCGGAAAAAAAATAATAATCCCAAATGTTTTATGGATATTTACCCCTTTCCAATGTAATGAGGAATAACATTTCTTTGGCTGTGTGGATTGAAGAAGGAGAGTAGTTACATTTCTCTGTGACTCCACAGAAGATCGTTACAATCAGCAAAGGTCCTGGCCTTCTGGTATAAAAGGCAGGACTCATGGCAAGCTTTGGGAATAACAGTTTTTCCATTTTTAAATTATTCCCACTCTTCTTGTGTCAAAGCCTGGGCTCCAATATGCTCAATGACACGCTGAAAGGGTTTTTTTAAGCTTATGCGTTTGTTAATGGGGATGGTTTATATGAAAGGAGGAAGAATTTGAGGGAAAAGAACTTTTTGTTAGTGGATATGGAAAATTTGGAAATGGAGAGTCTTTGGAAGAAAGATGTTTCTACAGTGGTGAAAATAAAGTTCTATGAAATTGTTCAGTAAAAATCTATACTTTCTGAAAGCAAAAAATATGTGCACTGGAGAAATGGCAAAATCACATGTATTTCATCAAATGGCTTCAGTCAAAAAATATTCTGAGAGTGTTTGACATTTACATCCACCATGTGATAAATGATGGACTCAAGGTGTTTGATTCCACATAAAGTTTTGTGTAGGCATTTACCTCTATTTTCCTTCAGGAAGGGTGTAATCTTGGAGGGGAAAAAAAAACCCAAAGTTGTCTATTGCCAAACTAAAAATCACAATAACAATTGGGATACTTGGTGATGGAAGTGAGGAATGAAAACCAAGCACTTAGAAAGAGAAACAGAAGAAAGTATGAAGGAAGAGGCATTTCAAAGATCGCTTTCTAGTAGACAGTCATTCATTTCCAGTTTGTCAAAGCAAACTGGTCTAGAGCCATTTGGTGTTCAGCAAACACAGTAGCTAATGCAAATCAAACTGAAAAGTGATCTCAGCAGCTTAGAGAAAAACATGCTGGAGTGACTTGTGAGGAAAGGAAATAGAGCATGACAAAATGTGTCTGTCCTCCTGGGTGACCTTGCCCATAAGTAACAGCCCAGAGGGAAAGAATGGTTGCACCCACAGGACTGCAAGAGTGGGTTTTAGAACTAAACTAGGACACATTGCATATGTGCACCACTAAGTTAACTCTGACCAACAGTGGGTTACAAAAAAGATCTTTTTATCTGATTTCCCCCCAGAATGACACCAAGGTAATGCTGCTTGCAGAAGTGCCTGTCCAACTTCACCTGAGAAGGTCTGAGTGCCACAGACAAATTCATACAAATCTGATGAGGTCATTAAGGTCTCAGAAATACTCAGGTCTAATAAAAGCAGTGGTGGGGAGAAGAGAGAGGCTCTCTCAAAGTGACACTCCTGATTGCACTCAGCTCTTATGAGACACTGGAGAGTCTGCACAAGAGAGCACTTAACCAATGTCCCATTATGCACCTGAAAATCCAGACAGGAAACAAAGTACTTTAGGGTAATTGATAGTCTAGTTCCAGTGCTTGGGGACCAAATATGTGAGAAAGAGGCTAAGCTAGAGAAGCCAGAGAGGACTATGATGGAGATGGTGTATGTGGCGGTGAATGGGAGGTGACAAAGCAGGGCAGCAGGATACAAGCATTCTCTTGAGAAAGAAACACTGGAGTGAGACCCTGGTATGAGGAAAATGCATCCAGAAATTGGTGCTGACAAGCACTTCACTGACAGCAGTCCAGATCCAGATAATTTCTATAGGTGTATGCATAGGCAGAGCAGGCGGCCCACACAGACAGGACACAAAATATCAGATATAGATGAATAAACTTCTTTATCATGTGCAGTTTTCACAGCTGCCCTCAGAAGCAGGGACTGTCCTCAGGCACAGTTAATCACTTTCCCTTCATGTCCTGTGGGGGTTTCATGCACCTCCCAGGGACCTTGACCATCAATCAATCAAACCCCTGCTGTCCTCCCTACACCAGTGATGCTGGCACAGCAGCCCTTGGGAGGAAGAGAGCTCAGGATACCCTAGGACAGGCTCTTCTATCCCCATCTGTAAGTGAATAGCAACTTTAGCCAGAGGAGATTCACAGATAGAGACCTGCTGCTAGTCTGAAATAATGCAAGAATCCCCCAGTTTAGCACTTCTCTCTCTGCTGCTGTGTCCTACTATAAGCTAAACACTTGTGCACAATTAGACTTCATTTTACATTCAACTCTGATTGCTAATTACATGGTTTGCAAATTTATACTTCTCAAATAGATTCTGTTTTTAGCTTCCTCAAATTTCCAAAGCACTGCCAAAATGTTAGCTTTTGTAAAGATGATACTCAGAAATTCTTACCAGCCACATGTTTTAAGGAGTGCTGGTTGCTTTGTCCTGGACTATCCGTGTAGTGCTCAAACAGTGAAAAAGCACTGGGCAACTTTTCTAAGGAGAGGGTGGTATCCATTGCGCAAAGTAACCTATTTGGAAGAAAACACATAGCTGTCTGTGTAAGTTCTTTGTAACACCACATAGTTTTCCAAAGGCCAGAACAAAGACCACGCAACAAACTCCAGTATTTCCCATGAAATTGAGGACCACATGCAATGAGAGGCTGTTTTCCTGATTTTGAACATTTAGAGCATACTGTGATTTCAGACCATGAGCACAGTGAGAATGCTATGCATATGATCTGTATGCACTTAGCCCATGAGAACATCAGGATTTGAAATTCACAGCAAGACTTCCAAGAGCATGGGGCTTTGGACTTACTAACACAGTGCCTTTAAAGGTTACAAACTTTGGAGCTACATTACAGCAGCTGATTCCAAATATGTAGTGTAAAGCAGCTGCTTGTGACAAGCAAAAAAAAACACACGAGGAGGAAGATAGATCTCACTTAATTAGCCCATATTTGCTGAGTTCATTATAGGAAGAAAAACCAACATATTTTTAACTCTGTGGCAGAAGCAGCTTCAAGGAAATGAAAGAGTATTCTTTTCCAAGGCCACTGAATTTTACCTTTCCCTCCCTTTTTTTTTCAGTCACTGAAGTGATTGATTCTGCATAATCTTAACAAAGCACAACAAATATAAAATATACTTTCTTTAGAAAAACATTCATTGTTATATAGTTTCATTCTTAGCGCTTTTTAGCAAGTCAGATATTCTCAAAGCAAAGTAAATACCATGCACAAAACAGAATAAACCTATGTTTAGTGTGTAAGTAAGCAAGTAAAGACCGAGTATATAGAAAGCTTTGGAAAATTGTTTTGTCCCATTATATCTGTTCTATTCTTATGCAATAAATTACATGCAGATATGTGGCTAGACTCTCAGATTTTTAATTACAAGAGATGAGTCCAGATTCATAGTCCTAATTCTGCACATCAATAGAAACCATCAACCTGTGTTTGGCACATTCTCTTCAGACCACTGTCCTGGGTTTGTAAGTTGACTGCAAACTGGAACCCTTGTGTCATTGTTATACCCCAGTTCATGTCATCACATGCATTGCTGTGATGGCTGAGGCAGCAATGACACAGGTATGTCTGATATGCACTGTACAATACCCCGGACCTTCGGGCAAAGTCAGTGGTGGTGACGTCAGCAAAGCAGATTTAGGGGCTTGCATAGGAGAAGCCTGGAGCCAGTCTGTCTGAATATCTGTAGTTCACCTTGGAAAACTTATTGGTGAAATACAGGCTTATATTTTCTCAGAAAAGATGTGCCTTACCAAAATGACTGCCTTAAGGAAATCACACATTGCAGAAAGCTGTTTGTGACTGTATGCATTTACTGGTCTGTGCAAGTGGGCCAGGATGCAGCTGTGATGAGGCATCACCCTTGTGTGGCACAAGGATGATGAATCAGGCAGTGCCAAGGAAGAGGTGTGGGAAAACATCAGTCCATAGTCCCTGGTAAGACTTGGAAAGCTACTTAATTTTTTTTTTTTTTTTTTTTTCTAAAATTGTACTCAGAAATACAGTCCAACACCCCAGCCTTGTGAGCGACATTTTGTATTGTAGCCTTCCAGAGACCAGGAAATACAGAGCCAGACTACTCAAAAAGAACACAACACTGATGTGTAAGAGATGGAAGCATGGCCAGAATGTTTTTTAGTATAGTTGTGTATAATAACTACAAGGAAAATCTGATTAAAAATGTCTGTGTGGAGATTTAAAATTGAGCTGACATTTTAAAATGCTATTTGTTTATTGATGTGTTGGAACCAGAACACGTGCAAAATGCTTCAAAACTAGTCAGTTACAGCAACAAGTATAAAACCTACAAAAACTATATTAGCAATGTGTTTTCAAAGCTTGCAAATACTAAATGAAGCATCCAGCATGCTAGGCCTAATACTCACTACAGTGCAGTTAACCCGTATTTCATATACCTTTTATTTAATTCTTTAGATGACTAGAGGAGGAAAAAAGAAATGTATTAACAGTTTTCAAAACCTTGAAAATCTTGAAGAACCACTCATCAAACAGTCTTGCTTCTCTCCCCATATATAAAATACACACAAATTTATTGACTTGATGGTGTCTGTGGTGCTGCTTACTCATGCCAGCAGAGAATTTGAATACTTAATAATATTCCACTTCAAAACTCTACCTCAGCAGGCTATTAGAGTCTAAATCTGGTTTTAAGATCCTGAGGGGTCAATATTCAATGTTCAGGTTTAAAGATGGGAGTATGGTCAAATACCTTCTTAAACCAAGGCTTTTACAGGAAGAAATCACCTGCACATTAAGAACACTTCAATTCAAATTCTGGCTGAAATCTCCTTCAGAACTTTTTACTAGTAGAAGTTGGGTGAGATTTATACTCATGGAGTGTTTCTTCCATGCTCCATGAAACTTCAGCTAACACTTCCTGGCACATGGACAGAAAAGTTTCTGCCCTTTATCCCTAACAGAAACAGACTGGGACTCTAATAATGTTAACAACTGACGAAAGAATTTTAGAATACAAAGTTATCTCTTTGCCAAACCACTGATCCAGTACCTCACAAAGTTCAGGAAAATAAGTCATATATTTCATCTATCCTGAAATAGCCAATCTACCACAACATTCACTTGATTACAAGATACTAAGACATGATACATCTTGGAGCAGAGGAGAAGGCAAAATATTGCTCCACCATTTCTGTAACTGCTGGCATATTGGCTGGGGGCTTGTACTTGGAAAGCAGTTTAACTTTGCACGAATGATCAGTCTTTAGACAGTAATTCAAACTTTTCATTTCTTCCCAGGACAGCTTCTCTGCAATTTCCAGACTACGTGGTAATTCTGTAACAGCAGAAGATAATTGCCACAGAAGTCTCATCCCCTTCGAGACTGCTGATAAGACTTTCAGAGGAAAGAGTGCCGGTGCCTTACAGACAAGCCTTGCAGCACAGGAATAATCCTGGAGGATCAGGCCATTAATGGTTAACCAGCAACACCCTCTGAAACCAGCTCGTGACTGTATGAATTGGGTAATTCTAGTCATGCAGATTCACAAGGAATGGGTTTTATGTCCAGAAAGGACCCTTACAGACATGCAGTTCAAATGCACATTTCATACAGCTAGCCCATTGTCATGGTTTAACCCCAAACAGCAACTAAGCACCACACAGTCACTCCCTGGTTTTCAGCATTAAGCATTTATCACAGCCTCAGTAATCTGTGCGCATAACTACTTGTCTGCGTCTGCTTATTGAAGAAAACCCACCCAAACCCCACAACCCTACAGCTCTGCTTCAAACAAGCCCTTCAATTACACTTTCCTGTTTTACCTTAATTTCTTTTTCATACAGTAAAGTACCTTTTACTCTAATATTTCATTCTCCTCAGTTGATAAATAATTCTATATAAATGATCAAGCCGTCCCTTAGCCTTCTCTTCACTTAAAAAGAACCATTTTAATGGCACAAGTCAAATTTTCATCCTGTGAATCATCTTTGCAATGCTTTCTGAGCCTTCACGTGACAAAAGCAAATGATCTATCAGTTTCAGAGTGCAATAGCTGAGCTTGCAGGATCTAGCTGTATTTAAAAATAAAAGGGAAGGTAAACAATTCATTCTTAGTCTAGGTACAGTAAAAGTGATTTCCTAACTAGAATCATAAAAGCTACAGTATGAAAGCCATTTTTACTTACATTCAGGAAAACAAATCCATCTAGCTCTTCCATTTCTTTTACTGTTGTCTCCAAAGTTTCCTTTGCTGCATCAACAGTTTGCTGGAAGTTAACCATCTGCTCATAGAGGTACTCCATTTTCATCTTCTTCACTTCCTCAAAGTTCTCTGATTTCTCATCATACTGTGCTACCATTTTCTTAAGCATCTCTTCATTCTGCTTTTCTAATAACTCGGCATTTTTCTTACAATTTTCCTGCAAAATAAAAACAGATGTAATTTGATCTGCAGAATAAAATTTCAACATTTGGTGAATACACAGCAATTCTCAATTAACCATACATGAGCCATCCACCAGACACTTTCTGGCATTCTGGCAATAAGCGAACTTTATTTCTGTAAGCAAGATCATCTGGAAGAAATAATGCTAGAGAAGTACATTAAAAACAATGACAGATTTTGTTTAGTTTTGTTTTTTTGTTTTCTTTTTTTTGTTTGTTTTTTTTTTTTTACTGTTACTGTTTAAAATTGAACTTCTGTATTTAAGCACCGAGTCAGGAAAACAGCTAAAAATCCACACTTTAGACAGAAATTAATACAGTCCTCTTGGCTTAAGAACTTGAGTATTAAGAACTTAAGACACTGGGCAACTCATTTAAGTGCTTTGCACAGTACTCTGAATAAAGACACAAACAGTGAGAGCTTTTTATAAGCATCAACAAAATTAATGAAACTTTTTCCTCCAGTGCTCGGCAGTCACATATTCTACTTTGCAATAATGTGCAAAAAAAAGCAATCTTTTTCTTCCCCTGAACACCTTCCGGTGGGAGAAGCCAATTTGAGGACTGGAGAAACAGCACATTTTAGTGGAAACAGTGACACTCCCAAACAAGGCAAGCGTATTTTAGAAGTAATTTTGTAGAAAGAAAGCAAATCAGTGTGATAATCACATGACTTACCTCAACAGAGTTAAATAGCGATTCAATATCACCCACGAACTCTTCAATCTTCATTGACTTTTCTTCCAGTGCTATTAGCAATTCACTTAACTGATCCTGAAATTTAAAATATTTCAGTAACATAAGCATGTTATTTTACAAAGTTTTGCATGAAACTTTTTTTTAGGTGAGTATTTTTGCTTTGCCATGAGCCAATCATTGGAACAATTGCTAAATTAAGTGCAAGCATCGCCCTGGCTACAAAGACAAGCACAGAAATAGCAGCTGGAACAGTCACAAAACTGTTTCCAAACCGGAAAAAAGTGAGCTCAGTTCAATAAGGTGCTGAGTGTCAATACAAGCTGTTGAAAGTTACAAATTCCAATGCAACTCTGCTAGAGACTGAAGGTGCTCAGGGCCTTTTGAGGGTCTCAAGAGATTACAGGAACATAAACAGGAAGATAATGCAGATAATTATGAGGCTAGATTATGCAATGTCAATTTTTTTTTTTTAAATCAGAAGTTTAAAGACATTGTCTATAAACCAGAATTCACCAGAATCTCTGGTTGAATTAGATGTGGAAAGCAAAGCAATCCATAGAACAACAATTATTAGAGATGACTCAGAACTTTCTCTTAGTCCTTCTTGCCTTCTTGTGAGAGCAAGCTGGCCATCTGCTCAGGTGCAATTTATGATTTTGTCGTGGTTTAAGCTGTAAAACAAGCAGTTTTGTTCACTCACTTCCCCCTCCTTCTTCCCCCCCACTCCAAAAAGG
>JAOEHY010003570.1:0-10489 GCA_025447955.1 Psilopsiagon aurifrons | reverse complement strand
CAGCTTCTCTTCTCCAGGCTGAACAGCCCCAGTGTTCTCAGCCTGTCTTCCTATGGAAGGTGCTGCAGCCCCTGAGCATCCTCTGGAGTGACCTCCTCTGGACTTGCTCCAGCAGTTCCCTGTCCTTCTTTTGCTGAGGACACCAGAACCGTACGCCTTTTAAGCTGCTGAATCTGCTGGAGGATTTTAACAGTAAGTCTTTGAAGATACTGCAGTGCTACTTTTGTTGATGCATTTCTTAGTGGTGCTAAAAATGGCAGGGTCTCTTTTGGTGTTTTGGCAGAAAAAAATGGGAATGCAATGTGGTCATACTGTGCCTGTATGCGACCTCGTCCTCTCATCCTTGAGTTCCTGAACTTTGCGGGAAATAAAGCATGCAATTCCTTCCACCGCGAGTGTCCAGCTGGGAGCGTGCTCTCTTCAAATCTATTAAATGACTGGTAGGCTTCAGGATTTCAGTAGCTCAGTACTTTCTACCTTTACCCATTCTTCTTTGATAGTACCATATAAATAGCAGAAGAAAGAAAAGGCCGGGTTTACACGTGTCAGTGCAGAGATAAATATAACATTATTCAGGTGACTTCTCTGTGTGACTCATCTTTAGAGTGACAATTATTTGAAAGCAATTTAACATTGTTTCATGAGAGGTAATGGTATTTCTATTTTCAGGGAGTAGAATACAACACAGATTTTGCTAGAAATACAAATCTAAGCTTCATTTTCTTTAACTGTTCTAGAGCAATTTCTGATCAATCTATTAAGCCATCAGGAAGCTTTTATTGAAGGGAGAAGTCTGCGTTAAGGTAAGCCTAAAACAAATCACTGTAAAAGGTTATTTATTGCCTCATGTGTCAGTGTCCTGACAAGAAAAAGTAGCTTTTCTTTAGTTCATTTAAGTATTGCTATTAAAGTTTAAAGGGAGTGTTGCATTTCAAATTAGAAACTCAGAATATTCTTTTCCTTGATTTGTCGTGCATCAAATCCTGATCGCGGAGGCACTTCCCTCTAGTGGACGAGGAGGTATTTCAGTGGCAGTGGTTTTCAGTCCTCTTCCAAATACGAACAGTATTTAAGGAAGGGCATGTCTTTGAAAAGGTGGGGAGCCAAGACTGGGGATGAGCAATGAGTTTTCCCGGTGCGAGAGCAGGATGAGCAGGGAGATGCCTGTGAGATGGCTCAGGGCTGGTGCTGCTGGGCAGAGCCAGTGTGTGGGCTGCAGAAGAGGGTGATCACAGGGTGCCACTGCTTGTCGTTGCTACAGCTATAGTCTGAATAGTCAAAACAAGAGCTGCAGGAGGCTCTCCTCATGCTGTGAAACCGGCTCAATGCTAAAATAGGAGATAAGCTTCATTACTGATAGCTGCAAAGTAGTGTACCTGGCTTCAAATAAGCAAAGGCAGTAACAGACTCTGTGTTAGCTCTTACACATCAGGGAAAGATCCTGGACTCACTGTGCTTTTAGTGTTTGTTCTCCAAAAGTATCACCAGTGGTGCAAAATGTAAGCCAAGTGTTAGAAACCATTAGAAAAGGAATGGAGTCAGAAAGCAATCTCGTGCCCAGGTGTGCAACACTGGAGAATATAATCCCTCTGCCTTAAGGACTGGTTAGAGGGATAGAAACATGGAACAGCTTCCAGCTGAGAAGAGACTAAATCAGAGAGTCAAAACCAGAAATGGAAATACAAGAGGACACCCCAGCCTGAAAAAGAGGCAGCTAGAAGAAGGTGCCCTGGAAGTACATCATATCATGAAAAGTAGGAAGAAAGTGATTGTTATTCCCATTTCTCATAGCAGGAGTAAGAGATGTTCCAATAACCTCATTATCACAAACGATTGAAGGTTTAAAATAGGCCTCCAGGAGGAATTAAATGGAAGTGTATAGTTCTGTTGATAATTACTAAATAGAAGATGTCTTTGAAGCTTCTGTCAGCCCCTGAGCTGCTCTTTCTCAGATGCTTGTTGGGTTGGCATGGGGAAGAACACGGTGTGCCTGTTCTGGTGCCATGTACTGTATATATAGCCATCCAGCACTGTCTGGGATGGGGGGCAGGCTGGCAGTTTTTAATCTTTGAGTGAAACATGGACAACTTCATTCATCTTTACTGTGCTGCATATACCCATAGGGTTTTTTAATATCCCACTCAAACATTTACATATCATTTGCATTTGGAACGGATACATTTGCCATGTTACCAGTTGTTGAGGTTGTTATTGCAAGTCTTCCTTGCATTAGTTGGTTGGGGTTTTCTCTGACAGTTCCAACCGCAGGTGACCTTGCAGTTGAGAAGAGAAAAGACTGGAGATTATAAAGACTCTAACTGCTGTTTATGCAGGAATATGGTCTAAATTGGGTCTAGAAAGAGAATATAATCTGTTTCTAGGCAGTTTCTCTTCAGCAAAATGCACATGTTTAAAACTCAGTGGCGCAACAGTTCTCTATATACCACGAGAATTTATAACAGTGGCAATAAACTGAACAACAGCATTTACATTTTCCCCTGCTGGCTTAATCACCAAAGCCTGGGAGCTGCTTAATGTCCCCTTGATGAATCCTTAGAAGAGCTAAGAAGTCAGAAAGCATAAGATATGTATGTAACATACGTATGTAGGTGTTGCGCATCACCTGACACAGAAGAAAATGCCACAACTCATTGAAGGAAAAAAGGAAGAATGGAAGGAATAGCTGGAGAGCAGGGATGTTTGTGACAGTAAAAGGACTGATGGTAGCTGGATGTAAGCTCCTTTATTTCTATCTTCCTGGGGTTTTATCAGGATTTATGTTTGAATATTTAAGATGGAAATTTCCAGGTTCCATCACAAATATTAATGATTAGTCAAATACATTCTTTTCCCCAATGTTTTCTCTGCTCCAAATGCCAAGAAGGATATTTATCTACTAAGCTGTTTCAAGGTTCAAACAGTGATTTTTAGAGCTGCACTTATTTTGTCAGCTCACCCTCTCCTATAATAAAAGCAGAAGAAAATTCACTATCAGATCTTTTCCTCTCTGCCCTTTCTTTCATCTACCACACCATTCCCATCCTGGAGGAAAAAGTAGAAATACTTGTGCAATCCAATCCAATAGAGTGGTAAATGGCTGAGCTTCCATATGTAAGGTGTACGTACCCCTATGTTGTTCCGATTAGGACTGGGTAAGCTTCAGAGATTATTGATCTTTAACTTCTCTGGAAGCAGTTTTGCCCCTCTGCCTTCCACCTTCTGAAAATGCCCATATGCTTGCAGCAGGACAGTTGTGATCTCTTGACCATGAGCAAATGATCAGGGAAATGTTTATTTATGAATGAAAAAAGTGAAAAGCTCATTGAGAATTTCTTTTTTGGAGAATCCGGATTCATATGTAAAGCACCAACTGCTCTGGAATGACAAGGAAAATACAGTTGCTGCATGTAGCTCATTACTGGCTCTGACTCTTATTCTAAAGCAGAAACCTGCGTGACTCACTATTTTGAGTTTAGAATGAGCTTGGGGCAACTGAATTCAAACAATGAGTTATTTGCTTTATTCTTTAACACAAATTGTTACTTCTGTGCCTGACGGGTAAAGCCCACACCATCCTCGAATGGGCAAACACGCCAGAAATGAAAGGAGCTTTGTGTTATGTCCCACCAGCATAAGGAGCAGTGTGCTTGTCAGTTGTAAATGCACAACTCAAAAGATTTCAAGAAATAACACAATTAGGCTGTGGAAATGTCAGCACAACCATTAGAGATGGGAGCAATAATGTCTGCTCTGTCTGCATTAGTTGGCTAATGAAGGAAGAACTTTGCTCTTTAACATCAGTAAGGAGGAAGATGGCTTTAATATGTCAATGCAATAGCCTTCACAAGGAAGACAGGCCAGCATGCTTTCTCCATTGTTGTACTCAAATCCAAGGAATGAAATCTGCTAAAGCACAAAATTTCCTTTGCTTGGAACATCATTATGTTCTATGACAAATCTAAGACAAGTTGGAGGAGAGAAGGTAAAGATGAGGTGTCAGTGTGTTTCTAATACTGTTCAGATCGATGAATCATTACCAAGAGATGTAGAGTAAGTGAAAAGTTGCCTGTAAATTACAACAGTGAAATTTAAGAGCTGGTCTAGTGGGTTTACTTTGGATTTCTATCTATGTAGCTGATAGAAAAGTATGGTGCAAAGACATGAAGCTTCTTAAGGAGCATTGCTTCCAAAGAGAATAAATAAATGAAAACCAAAAGGGAAATAAACTTAACTAAAACTCAGACATGCACTTTGAGAAAACATAATTATAGCTTAGACTGGAATTTACTGGTTAATCTTTGTTCAAGACACATGCAGGGCTCCAAACACGTATTGGTTTAGGTTTAAAACAACAAAAATCAGCACCGTTGTGCCAAACAGTTTGTCTTCAGTGAAACTAGTGATACACAGGAAGCTATTTTGAGAAAGGGACAAAGTAAGCATGTGAATTCCCTGCTTATCTTAGCCTATTCTATTCAAAATGCTTGAAACGCATTTGAAACAAGAGCTCCAAACACACAATTTTACTGGCAATTCTACCTCCTATCTTTTCCAAGTATGTGTTGGGATAAATACAGGAAAAGGGAGAGAAATTCTTTAATGCACTTCTTGATGTCCAGAAGTAGCACAGGGATTTCAGAATACAAGTCCTTCGACTTGGAGTAGATTTGCTATAGCTTTCTCCCTTTGGTGTCTGGTTTGGTGGGGGATTTTGGATCTTCTGCTGTGTGTTTGTTTCGTATGTATTAGCAAAAACTGCTTGGAAAGCCGCATTAGCCACTTGAATGAGTATTTTAATGATTTAGATGTCTCTGATGCTGAAAAGATATTAGATACCTATCTGGAAATCTTGAATTCATCGTGCCCTAAAATGCTGAGACTCATTTTGAGTCTCACCTGACTGCTCTGTGGCTTTCTTCTTTTACAAGTTCTACTCATTTCAAGTTTGAATAGGTTTTCCAATTTAGATTGAAAAAGAATAAAGCAAAGGACTAAAGAGAGACAGCTCTGGCTAAAGATTGCATCCTCCTTGACCATAAGTGTATATGCAGCTACTCAAATAGCAGTGTATGAGGCAGGTACCTATATGATCAGTTATGCACACTATTGCTTTGGCAATGCAGAAATAAATCAAATTTTAAAAGCAAAATAAAAGGGGTTGCAGTGGATAGGGACTTATCCTCTGTAGGACAGAATCTGCTAGAGTGTGTCCTAGTTTGTCCTGAGCTGGTAGTACATGAAGAACAGGCTCGCCCTAGCTGTCTAATGTTTTCATTCCACACACAAAAAAAGGGGTTGCAGCCACTTGATCTAGCCAAAAAGGAACGTATTTGAGCAAATAGTACTGATTTCCTTGGGCTTTGAATTGCATTCATGTTGTAATTGTTCCTTCAGGAAGGAGGGAAGGAAGATATTAAGATTAAATGTTAATGAACAGGGCAAACCACCAGATCTGCTGAAGTTTTTCCCCTGATGTGCAGGATTTCTAATTCCCTTGTACACATACAGATGTATTCTTTATTCACTTCATCAATTCCATATGAATAAGTTTCAGAACCACTGCCAGCCCTGAACTGTCCTGCTAGCTATGGAATGTGCTCAAACTCCATGGTGATAACCACAGAATAAGAAACCTTGTTAGATTTTCTCACATACTCCCCTCAAACTATTAGAGCACTGTTTTGCACAGAACTAGTAGTTTATCTTTGTGCAATTGTTTCAGCATCTTATAGCAAGGAAAAGTCTTACAGCAAGGGGAAGTCTGCCCTACATAGAGCTTTTCTATGATAGCTTATTGAATATTCTACAATTCCCTTGTGCTTTTGAAACCAAGAGCACAACATGAGGATCTACTCCTTGAGAAAGAAACTTGCACAAGGGCAGAGAAATTCATTTTTGTGATATACTGCCCTCAGCGTGATGTGCAACGAGCAATTCCTGTCAATGCCTATTGCATGCTGAAATCTGAATCCATTTCTTTGTGTTTTGTATTGATTGATTTCCACCCTCCCTCCTCCCCTGGGAACTGATGCTTTTCCCTTTGAATTCTCTATTCCCCAGTGTTCTTTTAACTAGAATAAACCTTTCTGGGTGACTGTTACCTTGTTAACTTCAGGAAGCACCACAGACAGAAAGGCTGTTTCTTGGGCTACCTCAGAGCTGAGTCCTAGGAAATTATTGTGCCTTCCATGATCCACAGTAAGAATGGACAGTGAAGCATACAAAGAAGCACCGATACGCAGAGGTGCCCTCCTAGCCTCAGCTTGCTCCAGTCTCATGCAGCAGGATGTGCTGAAACTGAGGTCATGCTGAAAGCATTAGGACTAAACAAGCACAGTGTTATACCCCTTGCTTTATCCTCATGATTCCCAGTGTCCTCAGTGACAAACAACTCTGAGCTGTGCTTCTGCCCTGTTCCCCATTTTGCGCTATAGATGTGCCACTAAAATCATGTTTTCTAGGGTACAATGCCAATTCTTCTCAAGATGGCTATGTCTGTATTAGCAAGTAATGCAGTGCAATAGGAATGGATCACCAGAACAAAACAGTTGGTGCTGCAGATGCAGCACCCACACTACCTGTATTTGTGGAGGCAGGGGGGTAGGAAGGGTAGGTCAGACCATTTCTTGCCCGGTCCTGTGGGCTGGCTGCCACTAAGAGGTTGAATCCCTGGGCATGTCTTTCAGATGCATGTGGACCTGGAAGGAGCCAGGTTTGCGTGCCCTGAAACAGCTTCACAAGGTGAGCCCCAGCACAAGAAATGGGTGTGGATTGGAGATATATAGCAAAGGCACTCTCCTGCCCTAATTCAAGTATTAATACACACACACCTGCTGTCAGCTCCCACTCAGCACCCATAGAGAGAGTACCTTTTCAAATAAACTCGATGTTAAAATCATCTGAAAGTATGATCAGATAGCACGAGCAGATTAGTGCTTTTAGAAACCTTGGCCTCATGTAGCAGCTTGGGAAAGCTTAACCCTAATAGCAGTGCTGGCCATCTGAGTAACAACCCTTCAGAACCTGGTCTGCAAGAGTTCTGGTTCAGCTGCTTATTTATGAACTGGAGTGATTTGATTTACAGATGCCAGCTCTTAGACCCTTATTGCGAATCTTGTGGTGTCAGCATCCTCCATAAATTCCACATCCAAGAGTCATGAGACAAGCAGAACATTTCCTTCCTCCCTTATGAAATAAGGTTCAAATCATAGAGCTTTAAGGATGCTTATAAGTGAATCCCATAAATTGAAATACATGAAGTGTAATATTGAATATTTTAACAATAGTATTGAGTATTTTTCTACCTACCATTTGTCTTTTTTGCTCTTTTTGCTCTTTTGTGCAATGACTGATTCTCAATCTGATAAACAGCTGACCAAATAGGGCTAAAACAGGAATGGAGGTAGTCAAGAGTTGAATAGTGTCACACTTCTCCATCATTAAACAGGAAGGATGAAGCAAACATTGCTTTTGATCTTTTTATAAAGGAAACCTGACTAAAGACGAGGTCTCTGATAAAATCCTATCTCTCTGAGAAGAACATCCAAGTTTGCTTTCTCTGCATGCAGTCAAATAAAGCAGCAGAGATCTGTTTCTTTAACCACAGCTTGCAGCCTGTCACATTGTGTGCTCAGGCCACACACTGTCTGTGAGCTCGTCTTGAATCTTTCAGAGTGCTTGCCTGCTTTGCTTCTGGGGGGTCCTGCCTTCCTTCTGAAATCTGGACAAACAGAAAGAGAATGCCAATGTCTATCCACACAGACATACACCTCCACAAGTAATTCACAATGCCATGGGAATTCCTGGGAGCTCTGCTTTTATATTGAATTGTTTACATGCAGCTGAGTTTGGGTGTGAAAGAGTGAGTTTTTTCATAAAGGACCTTATTTTTTTCTGTTCTTTTAAATAGAAGAAGCCAACCAACCGACCAACCCAGTTGTGCTCACTTGCATTAATATGTTTCCCGCAGTTCACAGTGAATAAAGTGAAACTGGACCTGGGAAGGGGTTGCTGCAGTATCTGAATGCTAACAACCTTGTCTTGGAGGAGATTTGTACCATGAAACACATTTAAGCAAGTACCAAGGCTGTGCAAAGAAATAGTTTTGGCAGAAAGTTGAACAGCTTTCATATAGCGCATGGAACATCGATAACCAACCCTTTTCAGTGGTTTGCTTCGCTCAGCAGAGGAGCTTGAATGACACAACCCCTAAATAGGTTTTTATACATTCTCCATGCTGTGTTTCATCAAAATCAGCTTGTCCAAGGGCTTTCCTTTCTTTACGATCTGTAACTTGGATAAATGACAGAGCAGCTTAGACTACAAGGGAAACATGAAGTGGTGCTTGAATCCTGTGAACTTCCTGCAGTCCAAAGCCCAGCTTATTCTATTGTGATACACCCAACTTGCAAGTGGATGTTCTGTCTTCTGTGCCAGAGGAACATTGTCTTTATTTGATTTACTACAATGCCATTACCTCCCTTAGCAGATGAGCATCCTAACTCTAGGCTTGACCTACACAGTGATTCATCTTTTTACACACATGTTAATATCTTTCATAACTCATTGGTTGCCTTCATTGCGCAGCCACCTTCCCCCTGGGCAAGCTTGTACCAAAACACAGAACTAATTTTAAACCCAGAAACCTTCATTTCCAAACACTGTGTTAGGAATCTCCTGAGGATTTGTGTGTCCTGGAGGAAGAGAATCTAAAACAAAGAGCTAAAGCGTGGCAAGCTGAGGACGTGCTCTTTAACACAGTGTTTGCAGTTTCTAATTCAAAATGGTTCGACATAAAACAAGCAGCTCCTCTATGATTCAATGATCCAGTTCTATGATAAGTTACACAGTAGAAAGGAATGTGCATTTTAAGTCAAAAAATTTGATTTCTGAGCAGGATTTGAGGGCAGAGGACAACGTCCAGCTTACAGAAAGGTTTGGTAAATTTGTATGTCTCAGACCTTTCCGAGGATTACCCAAACTGGAGCTTAAATCAAATCTAATGCTGTATAGCAAGTGATCCAGAAAAGGAAAGTCAGATTCCGTAGCAGGATAAGCTAAATGCGAATGGAGTGATGAGTAGATGATCTCCTCTGCTCCTGTTGCATCCCACCAGTCATAAGCACCCAGTTGTAATGCAGCTGTGCCATTTTCAGGCTGGAAACATCAACTAAAACAATGCTAGCTCAAAGCAAGAGCTCAAGGTTTGGGGTTTGTCTGCATCTGTCCATGAAGACCCACCCTTCATTTGTATAGAAATCAGTAATGAGCCTGGAAGCAAATTATACCCTCTTTAAGAACCCTATCATCTGTATTATTTATTGCTAAGACATGCAATGACCTTCCAACCTTTACAAGTTTGTCACCCTTAGATGCAGCACAGGGTACGACTCATTTCTGTCCTGATCTCATAGCTGTTGGCTCCAGCTTTGCCAGCGCTACAGGTAATGCTGGATTTTACCACCCCAGGGAGGAGATGGCTGAGAGCAGGTCAGGGACAGCTGAATCCAGGGACTCATTTGTGGTTTTGCCACTTGCTGCTCTAGCGACAGCCACCACCTTGCATGAGCAAACACCTCTTTGCCAGCAGCAGCAGCAGCAGACAGCCTGGCTTTCCAGGGCATGGGCAGCTTGGCCATGCTGCTCCCTAGGGCATCTGTTGTGTTGTATATGGATGGCAAGAAAAGCAGCACAAGTTCTGTCTGTATAGGTTATACTCTGCTTTCAGTCTTTAAAAATCACTAAAAGTGAGCTGAGATCCTCAGTGCCAAAGTCTTGTCATCCGCTGATAAAGAAACACAAGAGGCACTCATCCAGTACCTGGATGCTGTTTACCTTTGATGGCATGACTGTGGATGACGAGTGACTTTTGTCTTTAATCAGAAGAGCTTCAAGCAGTCCATGTCTCTAATATCGCAGTATGTATGGTTAAGCTTTCTCTATTACTTTTCAATCCTCTTCTGAGGTTGTGACCGGAAATATTTTTGACCTTCTGGAGAGAAAAGTAATCTGTTGGGTATTTAAATTAAGTGGCAAAACGCCATATAAATCTTGGAAGATAAACTCTTATGTAACAGTCTTCCGTATGGTACAAAGGCTGCTTGGAGCTACTTCTGGATGCCCCTGGTACGGAGCAGCCACAGCTCCGTGTGGTACAGAAACACACGGGGCAGAGTGAGGTTGTGTTGTAAAAATTATCTATACAACTCCTCAGGAGTAGTTGCAAGATGGGTTTTGTTCTCCAAAAAGAACAGTGAGGATGAAATCCTGGAATGCCGGAGCCAACTCCTGCAGACTTCAGGATTTTTCCCTTGTGTTTCCCTCAGTGGATTTTCTCATACCCCACTTTTCTGCAGTGCTGTGCTGATGGTTTTATTCACTAGCAGGGCTGTGCATCTCTGCATGCCTGATATTCTTCATTATGAGGGTGCTGAGGCGCTGGCACAGGGTGCCCAGAGAAGCTGTGGCTGCCCCATCCCTGGCAGTGCTC
>JAOEHY010003569.1:0-36737 GCA_025447955.1 Psilopsiagon aurifrons | reverse complement strand
CCTTGGCCAGACCAAAATGTACTAAGCAGTAACTAAAACATTGGTGTTATCAGCGCTGTTCTCAGGCCACAAGTTAAGAACACAGTGCTGCACCAACTACTAAGAAGGAGAAAAATGACTGCTACTGCTGAACCCATGACACCCCTAGAATATATTTGCCTTCCAAACAAACTTGCTAAATGGCTGCAGACATCTTGTTTCATTTCAGGAACTCGGTTCCTGCATCTACAGGTGGTATTAACAATTTGCTTTCGCAAATCTCAACATCTGCACTTTTGAAAAGAGATGAATTAGAATTTAAAGCTTTTCACTCTAAATGAATATTAACCAACTAGCTTTCTGGAAATAGTTTGCCATTGTCAATTCTTGCCCATTAGTGTTTATTTATGCTAATGATAGCAAGACTTCATGGCTATTTTGGTCACCTGCACAGCTTTTGTAGCTGTCATTCAAGAGAGCTGTTCTACTATTTGAATTCTGGCTTCCAGCTCATTTTCATCAACACAGTATTTTGATAAGGGTGCCTAATTTTATTTGTCCATATTTGACAAAGTCATGGTCGGAGAGCTTCTGGGCACCCTTTACTACCTGTACTTTTACTGCACAGCTAAAATTTGTGCCAATATAGATCACATCATCTGAGCTTAAAGAGCCTGGGAAGCATAACTTCTCTGTGTGGTCTTCTGGAGGGGTCTGTGAAATGAATGAAGAGGGATAACTGAGAGTGACTGCTAATCTTGTAATTGTTCTGGTGCTCATAGCTGGACTCGGTGGAATTCAATAATCAGTTCGGGGAAGCAATGATAGTGAGGCTTGTGTGCAGTTCTGGGCAAGCATCTGTCAAGAATATATTAGGCATGTTATAAACTGTTGTATAAATGAGGATGGGCAAGACTTCTCTGACCTTTTGAGCTCTTCTCTACATGTATTTCTACAGTTTTATGCCCCTTATCAATAAGGTAATTTATTTTATTTTATTTTAATTTTTTTGTTTTAATATTTACTGAGAGGGTTTCTCTTTCTTCCAAGATTTGCATTTAAAATTTGTGTGAGTAAAACTTGAGTTAATGACAGGCTTAAATGTAAACACTTATTTAGATGCAAATTGAAATATGTCCTCTTAGTGTCCCATTCTTCCTTTTTCACCCTCTCCCTGAGAAATATGAGACCAGCATGGCGATATCTAATCCCTCTGCTTTTGTTTTGGTAGTGTTTAGATGCATCAGTGAGCAATATTTTTAAAAACATTTCCTATTATTTAAATTAATTTTTAATAAATCAGTGAGCTGCAAAACATCTGTGTGACCTTGACTAAAAATAACATACTTCAGATACCTAATATAGAGGAAGCAGTTTCCAGCAGCCTAGAGATTATAAATTGTTGGCCTAGACTAATCATCATGTAATAATCACATCTTAAAGAACTTGTAATTTGTTTTTATGGAAATTATACAACAGCATCCTTTCTCCAACTATGTAAGAGTAATAATTCATTTATCAGTAGCTTGATAATAGCAAACTGCCTGTCTGTATTTAGCTTGCACTACTAAGAAATTTCAGTCTCTTGTGTTAGCCCTAGAGAAGTATAGTAGAAAGCAGAATTTGACATGCATACTGTATGCCTGAATGTCAGTTACTTACAATACTTTCATTTAAGTAGCTGAACAAATTGCTTGTGATTTTTATTTGCACATATAGCCCAGTTACAAATGTGTTCTACTCCATGAAAGGGAACACAAACTGGGTGTTGGACAGTTAACAGGAGAGAAATGTATTGGATTAAAACATGTTTATTTCATTCTTATTAGATTTGCTTTTCTAATAGCAGTAATAAGCAAGAAGGTCCTATAAAGTGAAAACATACTATTCATAATGGCATTGCTTTTCCTAAAACCTAGTTGCAATAGCCTCGGTGGTGTTTACTTAATGTTTACATTTAATATCACCAAAGAGATAAGATCTAATGTTTTAGGAATATTACTAATATTAAGCAATAGTACCTGCTTGAGACTCTTGGATGATCTATTTAATCTAATCATTATTTGTTCATATTCCTTATTTATCACAAATCACCTTTCTTGTATTTGACAGCTTTTATATTTTAGCAGTCTTTCTTTACACCAGGAGTATACAGACCTAAGGCTTCAGCTTTGGGTTTTATTTTCTGGGCGGTGGGGGGGAAGCAGCATGATCTGCTTTAGGTGGTTTTGGGCCTCCTAAAGAAGCCCAAAGAGAACAGGGGAATTGCACACTGTTTGTCAGATGAGTTACTGTAGAAATCATAATAGTAACTATACACCTCCTAAAGACTCATCTTTGCAATCAGAAACCCTGGTAGAAAAAATCTGGCTGCTTTCTGGTGTGTTCTCAGGTCTCTTATGGCGCAAGATAACAACAGAGAATTTGCCTTCAGAATTAATGGTAAAATCTGTTTTCAATATTTTTAGCAATCCTAATGGATTCTACATATTTAGAAATGATGGGGTTTATCCCTTATATTATACAGCATATTTCCAAAAGGAAAGAAAAAATGAAACTGTAGAAAAACAGAAATGAAAACGAAAAGCATTCAAGAATGCATAGTCCTTGCCCAATAGCAATTTTAACTCCTTTCAGGGAAGACGAGCCTCAGAAACAAAAACATTGACTTTGGTAAGAATTTTGAACACAGCTCTTACACTGTGTTGAGCCCTCTAGGCTTAATTTGAAATTAATACTAGTTGAGTAGTTGGTGGAAATCTCTCTTTCTTAAGGAATATTTTTATCAGGTAAAGTGTTTTAAATTAAGAATTTAGATACCTATCAAAGCATAAATATGCAGAGCACAAGAAGCAATGATCATTGACCAATAATCTAAATATAAAATGATGGAATTGTGGCTACAGATACTTCATAAATTTAAATGATCCTAAATAAGAATATAACCTCCATTTCCCTAAGCAAAAACTTCTGTGGAATAGAAACAGAGAAACAAAGAAACAAACAGTTAATTAGCACTTATTTGGTAACATTCGTGATCTGGGGTTTTTTGCATAACTTGCCTGCAGCCAAGGTGCCCCTAATTATTGATAGTCTCAAAGTTAGTTAAAAAAAAACCCAAAGCGCAAGAGCATGGTGTCAATAATGGCCAACATAGGTTCATGTTCTTTTATTTTTTTTACAGATCTTGAATACAAGCAAAAATCTGAAAACTTTGGGCCAGGAATTGTAGGAGGGATTGTGAAAAAAAGAAACAAGAAAATGCAGAAAATGGAGAACAAAGGCTTGCAATTTCTTTTTTTATCAGTTTGTTAGTTTTCCATTCATTTTGTCTGTGTACTAATATGCTGAGATAATTTGTACGTATATTTGCCATTAATTGACTAATAAACTTAAAATAAAGAGACTTCTTAATATTAGATATAAGAAGAAGTTTATGGAAGAAATGCAGTTATGGGATAACAATCAGAATGTTATCTTGAAAACAGAAACCCTACTGGACTTTCAGTTTTATTGCCGCTACCTCATACAATTCATGGGTGCAGAAATACCTCGTAACATAGGGATTGCATCCAAAGATAGGGAAGGAGCAGTAGGAATAGATTAACTCATACGAAAAAAAATCTAGTTTCCATGAAAAGACCTTAATTAAAACAAAAGGGTAGGGAAGAAGAGAGAAAGGAAATACAGAACTCATGGAAAAAGATTGCTTTCTGGCTCTATTTTTAGCAATTTTCGTGGGTGACAATTACTGTGGAAAAAGAGATTCTCTCATCCATCTTTTTTCCAATATTGAGTGTTGTATAGTGTGTGTGTCAGTATAAATACACATAGATACATGTATAAGACTGAATTATTTCTATCATGGCTTCATTCAGTACATACATTAATTCCCATTTAAACTTTATCTGATCTTGTCTTTTAAAGCTAAATATCTCTAGAAAGGTAATAGAAAATAAGCTGCATTTTTTTTCGTTAGTTATAAAAGTCATTTGCCAATTTAAATCTACCTGGTGTTGGTTACTCTGTACCACTGAGGGTCATAAAAGCAGATGCAATTATCCAGTCTCCTCTTGGGTAAAGAAACAAGTATATTCCCTCTGATATGTCCGAGGATATAATGAAGTAACAGAAGATCCAGACAATCCCATATTCCTTTGATGGTATCACGTCTTCCTAACGTGATAGGCCTGGGTTTAAGGACTACACATGATTTGCACGTTTCATGTCTTCTGAAATTATATTCTTTGGTATTATAGATATACTGATTACAACTGACAATATTAAGAAAACATATTATGTCTGCTTACACATGCTCTCACATGCATGTACATTTGTGTATAATGCAGTCAAATGAGGCAAATAATCAACTTGACTGTATCCAAGAAAGACGGAAAGCACAACATTATTATGATTTCTTAGCATCAGAAACTGTGGAAGCTAAGAATATTTTCCAGCAGAAACAGACAGGAGAGATTTTGATGCAGGTTCATCTTTTGTCATGGTTTAACCCCAGACAGCAATTAAGCATCACCCAGCATCACTCATTCCCCCTGAGTGGGATAGCGGAAAGAATCAGAAGGGTAGACATGAGAAAACTCGTGGGTTGAGATAAAGGCAATTTAATAGGTAATGCAAAAGCCGTGCATGCAAGCAAATCAAGGAATTCATTCGCCAGTTGCCATGGGCTGGCAGGTGTTCAGCCACCTCCAGGAAAGCAGGGCTCCATCATGCATAACTGTTGCTCGGGCAAGCACCATCACTCCCAGCATCCCACTTCCTTCTTCTTCCCCAGCATTATATGCTGAGCATGACACCACATGGTTTGGGATATACCCTGGGCCGGTTGGGGTTAACTGTCCTGGCTGTACTCCCTCTCAGGTCCTTGTGCACCTGTGCACCCTCATTCTGCTCACTGGTGGGGTGTGGTGAGAGGCAGAAAAGGCCTAGGCTCTGTTTAAGCACTGCTCAGCAGGAACTGAAATATCCCTCAGTTATCAGCACTGTTCCCAGCAGAAATTCAAAACACAGCTCCATATTACATACTATGAAGAGAATCCCAGCCAGAACCAGCACGTATTTAGAACCAATACAGGCTGCAGATGTGATAAACTAAAGGAGAATTTCATAAGCCCCATTTTTATTTTTTTGGGTAGAGTGGTTTGATTTCACATCCTGAAATAACAGATGAAATACTTTGCTCCATTTTCATTTCTATTTATATTTATATGACTATGCTTTTTTGTTTCATTTGTTTTAGAGCCTTTGGAGATTTTTCTGACAGCCCATTAAAGTTGTCATAACTTTTTATACTTCACTGCTTTTGGTTCTAGTCCTGTCTCATTTTTTTTCCATCATATCCTCCTGTCCTCCCCATCTCTCTTGCTGCTGCCTTTTTTTTAAGTTGCTGTTGCTTTTACTCTAGATGTTTTGCTTTCTGATTCATTATTCAAAGTATTTTTTATTTTTTTCTCCATATGATGAAGAATCACAGGCATGATTTACATGATATTTGCATTCTACAAATACAGATATTTATTCCAAATTGTGGGCAGAAGCCCTTGAGTAATGTGGTTCAAGAGTATCTGTTGAATCCCTGAAGTTTCAGCAGAACATTTTAAATGTTTTTTAAACTTAAAAAGACTGTCTGCAATGTAGAAAAGGTAAGCAAGAAGACCATTCTGAATTTGCTGTGAGGAGAAAGCACAGTGGAACAAAATAAAGTCCCTAAATAGCAAAGCCTTGTTAAAATAAAAAAGGCTTAAAACTGGGGGTGTATTTATTACGGCATGTGTTGCAGAAGCTCAACACTTAGACAATTTTACTCATGATCTCTTGAATAACTGTGAAATATATCAAATAAATACTGCATATATATAGTATAGACAAACAGATACAGACGTGAAATGTCTTGAGAAACTGGAGCTGTTTAAAACAATACCCCTGAATTTGTTGTACTTTTATGGAGAAGATTTTCAGAAGTGGTGAGTAATCTTGAGTGCTTACTTTCTCGTGTTGCAAAACGACTTGTGCTAAGCTTCTGTTGCATATTAGTGTCCTTCTTATGTTCCCAGCTGGGCATCAAAAGTGGAAGCATACTTAATTAGTAAAAACTGTTAATTTTGCTTTAAAAGAATTCTGATAGAAAACATTCTCATCCTTCTCACATAGGGGCTTCTGATGCAGAAAGGTCAAAAAGATAAGGGGTTTGTTTCATAATAAGAGAACAAGACTAGTAAAAGGAATCATTAGCAGTGTTAATTACTGATTCTTCACTTCAGTAAAGTCCATGCGCTGGCTTGGCAGGATATGGGCAGAAAGTTTCCACTTAATAATAAGCTATCAATGGGATAAATGGAAAAGAAGGTTCTGCAGTATAGTCTTCACATGACCCCAGTGTAGTTAATCTGAAAATGCAAGTGAGTTAATTGTAGAATGACTGGTACGTAGCAGAGTTGTTTTCATTAGATTGCATGGGAAGTCACATTTGCTACCTTGGGAATGATAAGCCCTTGGGAAAGTTAACTTGTTGAACACTGTCATTCCAGTCTCTGATGGGCTGAGGCAACAGAATATAGATGTTGAATGATTAAAAATGTGAGGTGGCAAGAATTGCCCGTGGTTCATAATGGATCTGACAGAGACTATTAATACTTTCCTTTGCCACCATGCAGTCATTCTACTTCTATTCTGACATCCATGAAAGCAACATATTCCTCCAAAAAGGATGGTTTGCACATTAATAAGTTAGTAATAAGTTAATAATATCCTTAGACAAGGATTTAAGGTTTTTAAAACTGAACAAAAAGAAACAATGCAGTCTTTTTTTAATGTCTTAGCTCTGTCTACCTTATGTGTTGAAGTCCTTGTATTTTATATGAACACTAAATGAAAACTAAATGAACAGAAATGCACCATCTTAACTTGTTGACTTAGTATTTTACCTCAGTTTACTGAAGCATGTATTATTAAACTAGATATACTTTTTCTTCACTGTACTCAATGGCAATATTCCCGGTAGTGTTAGTAAGTGCAAGAACAGGCCAGAAAGCTGGTTTTACTTGAATTAAGGATGGCAGCAATAGATTATTTTTTCATGAACTTGGAGTCTCTTTAGAATATTTGTGCCTTTTTTTTTTTTTTTAATAAGAGAGCAACATGTAGTTGTTTTTTGCATGAAAAGTGCAGTAAAACTTGACTAAAATATTTTAATTAGTCACTAAGGGACTGTACTAATGCCTTCATTTGTTAGATTATATGCAAATGAAGGATTGTGTCATGCAAGCTCAGTACTCTGGAACGGAATGTATATCTCTTAACAGGGACTGTTCACTGCAATTAGGAAGCAACAGTTTGAGACAGAAACTCTGTGTTAGTCTAGACTAAAGGCCTTCTTGCGGAGATGATAGAAGGCTTCCTTTCAGAAATTAGATGGAGTTAGTAGTCCTTTGTGGTTTTCCAGTTTCTCAGCAGATGGCCTGAAGGTCTCCAAAATCTAATATGGTTGGGTTAATTTATTCTCTGATTTCTAAACACTTGGATTTTTTTTTCAGATACCTTCTCAAAAACTAAGAGAAAGCTGAGATACTCATTCAGCATCTTGGTACTAGCTTGATTTTAAGTTAAAATGCTGGATATGTAAAAATGATGAAGAAAATATAATGGTTTCTGTCAGTAATGATCATAATGTTTTAAAGGCATGAAGTAGGCATTTGATGGAATTCAGGTGCTTAAACCCAAAGCTGCAGCTTTGAATATTTTGCTCTATTAAGATCATAGAATCATAGAATAGTTGGGGCTGGAAAAGACCTTACAAACATTTAGTTCCAACCTCCTGCCATGGGCAGGGTCACCTCACACTAAACCATGTCACCCAAGGCTCTGTCCAACCTGGCCTTGAGCACCGCCAGCAATGGAGCATTCACAATGTCCCTGGGTAACCCACTCCAGTGCCTCACCACCCTCACAGTAAAGAATTTCTTCCTCATATCCAGTCTAAACTTCCCCTGTTTAAGTCTGAACCCATTACCCCTTGTCCTCTCACTACAGTCCCTAATGAAGAGTCCCTCCCCAGCATCCCTATAGGCCCCCTTCAGATATTGGAAAGCTGCTATGAGGTCTCCATGCAATTTTCTCTGTGAGGTTTAAAATCATTAGATCTGTGAAATACTAAGTTTTTAAATGACATGCCAAATTTATATGTGGATAATCAGTTACTGAAAAAGCCCTGGATATCCAGTTATCTTTAATATGAAGGACACAATAGACAAAATTCAAGAGCAGCCTTGGACCAGAGCATGGGTTTGACTTTTCCCATTAACAAAAACCTTGAACATATTCTTTTTCTTTCTTTCTTTTTCTTTTTTCTTTTTTTTTTTTTTTCAACTTAGTAAGCCTCTCCATTTCAGTCCATTTCTTCCCTGCTAACTTCAGAAAAACAGACAGTATCACCACACTCTTCTCATGTAACCTGTTAATACATTATAGTCTAACTTATTACCATGTTAGTTAGGTGCTTTGTATTCTTTATGGAGCTGGCAGCTTGAAGCTTTGCGACCCCCAGATAATGGAGAACTTGAAGATCCTATATACATTTTTTTTTTTCATTTCTCTGCTATCTATTCCAGTTATGAGAGTATGGCTATTGCTTCAGATCAGAAGTTCACATTTCCTTCATAGGATCTGGCTATAGCTAGTTAATAGCTACTGTTATTACAAAATCTATTTTATACCTGTCTGGTTTGACGCATCTCCAATTAGCATCCCATTGTGAAGTGTGTATCATCTTAACTCCAAAGAGTCTGTTTTCATGAAATGTTGAAAGTAATCATTCATTCCAACATACTTCATAATTGTCAAGTGTTGTGTTTGTTATTTGATGTCAAAGAATGGCATAATGCTGAAAAAAGGCAAATAGCTGTGAGATGATATATCAAAAGACCTGAAGCAAAAGAAATTGTTGTTACTTCAGGAAAATTACAAGCTATGCTACCTTTTACTATATCATCTTAACTGCAACTTATCTTGTATGGTTTCCATTAATTACTGAAGTCATAGAATCGCAGAACCACAGCATTGCAGAGCAGTTAAGGTTGGAAAGGACCTTAAGATTGTCTAGTGCCAATCCCCCTGCCATGGGCAGGGACACCTCACGCTAAACCATGTCACCCAAGGCTCTGTCCAGCCTGGCCTTGAACACTGCCAGGGATGGGACATTCACAGCATCCTTAGGCAACTTGTTCCAGCGCCTCGCCAACCTCACAGTAAAGTACTTCTTCCTTATATCCAACCTAACTTCCCCTGTTTAAGTTTAAACCCATTTTCCCTTGTCCTGTCACCAAAGTCCCTGATGAAGAGCCCCTCTCCAGCACCCTTGTAACCCCCTTTTAATACTGGAAGGCTGCTATAAGGTCTCCATGGACATTGTTCAATCCTTGAAAGCTTATTTGGGAAATGATAACAAAAATTCTCAAATATTTTTTTTTACTTTAAAAGTCTACAAGTATTTTTATGATTTCTATTATCATTGTCCTTTGACATTGCCAGTAATTTGGATGATCATACTTGTAAACAATTCAGAAGTTTATAATTTCTTAGATGTTCATCATGTTTTTGTAAATGTTCCCTTTTCAAATGTTTTTTTAAATTTCACGGTGGCTTATTTACAATTGGGAACACTGTAATAGTAGGTTATTAAAAATCTCCATTCTCTGTGAATTAGTTTCAGGAGTAATTTAGATTAATAAAGCAAAAATAATATTTTTTAATTATAAACTGTCACTGAACTACTGTTGCCGTTGCCGTCTACACAGCTTGATATATTTCACAGGTGAAAATACGTATTCCCGATTTACAGAGAGGGAAATTGAGGATTGGGTTATGACTTACACTTGTGGAAACCAATATCATAAACGAAGGAATAAAACCTGTGTTCTTGTTCTGTTACTGGCACCCTGTCCAGTTCATCATCCTGACAGAATTCAAACCATCTAATGGGATTCCAGTTGAAGTTGTGGACAGCATTGGGTCTGACCTAATATAAATATCCAAGAGCATTTATGGATAGGCTTGGATCTGGAGCTAAACTTAGAGACATTAATCTAACATCCAGTTTTAGTGATAGGAAATACTAGAAACAGTCTCACAGCTATGCCTCTTGGAAATGATCTGTCATTGACCTTCATTTCCATAGTTATGTCTAAGACTTAAAGCTTCAAATGCATTTTTATGAATTTGTATGAATATTCACATTTGTATGAATGATCCATGCAAAATTCATCCTCTAAAGGTGTTATTCTGGGGGACGTTTTCTGATGCAGTAGGAAGGAAAAAGGGCAGCATTATTTCTTGCTGAGAAGATAAAGGAAAATGTCTATCCTTTGAAATACACCTTGCTAGAGAAGACATGATTAGTGGGACAGATTTTGAATAAATTCTATGTGTCTGTAGGAGAAATATTCTTCTAATGAAAATATGCCTATCCAGGGGGAATATTCTAAGTATGTGCAGCCAGAGGAGTTACAGGGAGACAGAGGAAGGAGGAAATTACATGTAAAAGGATGAATGATGTAAGATTACTTGGAGATGAGAAACAGACATACACAGTATTTTTCTTAGTATATCCTAGATACGTCCTGAGTTTTCAATTTTTTTTTTGCTTAAGGGAAATGTATTTAACTTTTATTTCCGAACAGAAATCATGGCACAGAAGAGGAATGCTCAGAGTAGGTAGCATGAAAAAAAGTGTCAGCGACTGAAGACATAATTTTCATTGATTTGTCTAAACTGATGCTGGAACTCATTCAACCAGTTCAGCAAACCCCAAATCTTTGCCTTTTTGAAATTCTTCTTTGCTACATTCAGAAATGTAGCAAAAGGCTTTTTCCAGAGACATTGTGAATGGCATGGCAGTGGGTGATAGAAGAAGGTGACCTTCATTGTCTTCAGTGTCCTCTACGCAATCAGTAGTGATGGCCATCACTCATGACACCAAGAAGTTGAAAACAGATTTATTACTGATCTAATTAAAAAAGATAACATTAAAGGCAATTTGTTTATAGAATTACCTAGCAAATAAAGATCGTGATTAATAGTTAAAGGTAGACCAGCAGAAATACTGCAAAGCCCTGAGGTCTCTGTATTGGTGGTACTTAGTGGAAATGGGCCATTACTTTGTATCTCTGCTGCTGTGCCTAGTGTATTCTTCAAGAGTGCTAGTCCACTTCAGTGCTGCCATGTATATATATCCATATATATATTTATGCATGCTGTGGGAGCACTCAAATTCTTCAGATTTGAAAGATCAGACATGTTACTGCTATTATTACTTTTATCATTACTAGCCAATCCTAGAAGAATCATCACAGGTGGGAAACAAATGAGTTGAGAAGAAATCTGCAGATGCTATGAGTGCCTAGCTTTGGAGTCTTCACAGTGGTTTTCTACCAGTGATTTTTGAGTGTACAGGAAATCCTAAAGTAAATGGAACTATTACAAGCTGGATTTTTCTGTTTGTAGACCTAGAGGAAAATAAAAGAAAAACAAAACAGGCATGGATAATACAAGGGATGGATGTACTTTTTTAAATGAACCTCACCCATAACGCCAGCCACTCAGCTTTTGGGTGAGTGCCTATAACTTGGATTAAAAGGACTAGGCATTTCAGATCTGTGGTTCATGAGTATTAATGGCCACTGATCATGAAGGCTAATATGTGCATGTTCTTGTCCCCTGAAAAATAATCCAGAGTTAGTTGGTTCTTGGCCATACCATAATAGTTAAAAGTACAGTCCAAGTTCTTCCTCCATGTGCATGTGAGTAGCCAGTGTCTCTTCCTATTTGTGTTATCCAATTCTCATTCTCTCACTTTCCTGATGTTTGGTGATTGCTTCTTCAGCTAGCATGCTGGAAATAATGTCAGGCATTTCTGTAATGCCTAACATAGTAAGCCCACAGAATCATCAGAACATAACCACTGAATAATAATAATGATTTTGTGAAGTTTGAAATAGTCTTAAAGCTCTTTGATCTCTTACTAAAAAAGACACAGCTGTAAATGTATTTTTCAAATTTCTCTGCAGATTGTTGGAGAACTTTTGATGTAAGAAGTAAAATGGATCAGAATAACATTTCTTCAAACACAGGTATGTAGTCCTTGGCTTCCATTGAAGTACTTTGCCAGCTGACAGGCAACAGAAATTTGGTGACTTCAACAATGCTATCTTTTAGCATCAGTCGTTCTCAGCTTGTACAACGTGGGTTAGGTAAGGGAATATCCAAACCAGCTGGTCAGCTGACTTCCCAGGCTCTTTTTCATGCTATGGAAAAGCAAACAGAGTAGCTAGGTTTATCTTAAATGAATTAATAAAAACGTCTACATGGCTCATAGAATCACAGAATCCACAGATTCTCTGGGCAACCTGTGACAGTGCCTCACCACCCTCACAGTAAAGAATTTCTTCCTAATGACTAATCTAAATCTCCCTCCTGTAAATTTAAAGCCATTCACCCTTGTCCTGTTCCCACATGCCCTTGTAAAAAGTCCTTCTCCAGATTTCTTTTACGTATTGGAAGACTGCTCTAAGGTCTCCCTGGAACATTCTTTTCTCCAGGTTGAGCAAGGCCAGCTCTCTCGGCCTGTCTCTAGAGAAGAGGTGCTCCAGCCCTTGGAGCATATTCATGGCACCCTGTAGACTCCCTCTAACAGGTCCATGTCCCTCTTGTATTGAGGGCCCTAGAGCTGGATGAAGGAGTGCAGGGGGGTTCTCACCAGAGCAGAGTAGAGCATGAGAATCCCCTCCCTTGACGTGCTGGTCGCTCTGCTGGTGATGCAGTCCAGGACACGGGTGGTTTCTGGGCTGCAAGCACGCGTGGCTGGGTCATGGTGAGCTTCTTGCCACCCAACACCCTCCAGTCCTTCTCCTCAAGGCTGCTTTAAATCCATTCTCTACCCATCTTGCAGTTGGGCTTGATAATGACCTAACCCAGGTGCAGGACCTTGCACTTAGCCTTCTGATGAAATTGTTTCACAGATTTCTTACCACAGTATAACTGCAGCAAAATTGAAGTCAGTAGAATGAGACTAAGGCAAGTTAGATAATAGTTCCCTTTCTAGGTAACCCCTTTTGACCACAAGTAAACTGGTGAAGAATATGTTGCATTGGAGAAAACAGAAGTCTTTGTGTCAAGAGAAGATCTGTATTTAAGACATTGCATCAGAAAGCAAAAAACTAGGAAAAGAAAGCTCTCACACAGCTTTTCCAGCAGCTTCAAGGCACTGAGAGAAGAGTGAAGGCTGCAAAGGCCCATCAGAGAAGAATAAATACTTCCTTCCACCTGCTCTAGTCTGGGGGTTCTTTCTACGAATTCACTGAAAGGGAGCACTTGAGTTCTCTGCTGTCTCCCTGCAGAGCATCCTAGGCATTATACTACTTTTGAGCTGCCACATTTGGCATAGAAATGGTGTCAGTAGGAGGAAAGAGAACAAGAAGGGACCAAGAATATTTTTCAGGCTTTTCAAATATATACCAGTCCTTTGAGTTTGTTTGACGCACAGCCTTGGACTACAGTGTGTTTCTGCCACTGTTCTACTGTCCCGTTCATTTGGTAAACACATCTGAAGTTTAATGCATGTCAGATGTGTGTGGCTATTTGCAGGAAAAAAAAGATTTACTTTAGTGAAGGTAGAAACTGGGCAAAATTCTGAAGTAAAAATGCTATGCTATGAGACTGAAGTGGTGATGGCAGATGCAGATAGGATTTGTGGAAGTGGTGATGGCAGATGCAGATAGGATTTGTGTGGCACTCTACAAAACTCAGCATTGCACATAGGTTTGAGTTGAATTGGCTTTTATTCCACTTACCTGCAGTGGATAAACAATATTTGATTTTACCCCTCAGTTAGCAACTTGGCAATTTTATGTCCTTTCATTGAGGAAAGACATAAAAACTCTGCTTGCAGCCCTGATCTCCACAAAAGTATACTTTTCTTAAGTCATACAATAAATGTGTTAACTTTCTATTGGAAACAAATTTTTGTAGCTTCAGGAATTTGGGAATCTGTGAAATTCTATTTATGAGAGGAATTAGATCATAATGATTTAATTGATGGTTGAGCGTGAGGACAAACTATGCATAAAAGATCTTTCCGATAATGACATCTTCTCATGGTGTAACAGGTTTTTGTAATTTAGATCTTAGACAGTAATTACAACCTAGGTGCTATTTTAGGCACAGTCTATGTCACATCCATGGTACTTAGTTTGAAATTCAAAACAAACAAAACCACTGTTGGAGCACTTAAGGCAGAAAGATGAATTAAAGTCACTTAAGGTAATGTGGCATCATGCATAGATACATGAATTGCTATAGAAGCACTAAATAATTCTAATAATCTTTATCTGGTTTCACTGTCATGGAGCATGACTGTGATTTTGGTGGGATTATTTTTTTTCAAGTTTCAATTTGAGTCTTTTGGGTCCAAAAGCTCAGGTTTCATTTGACTGTGTTGCATAAAAATCACTCTGTGTTGGTATATGGGGGCTTGGAAGAGTTAGGGTAAACTCATGATAAAAACTGAGGCTTGTTAATGCATTGTGAAAGCTATTCCTGTAATGGTACGTTAGGCACGAGATGAGAGTAAATGTCTGATACTATATTTATATTCCTACAGGAAACTTATTTAGGAGAGAAGGGCAGTGGTGGCTGTAAGCTGGTTTGATATTTCTCATATACAGGAGCTATAGTTTTGCCTAAAGCAAAATAGATTCAGCCTGCCTGACTTGGGATTTCCCTGGTTCTATTTTCCCTGGCTGACTATGTACCTGGGTACATATGTATTTCTCTGATATACATATGGAATGTTCTCTTTGTATGGCATATGAGCATGCATATTGCACACATGCCGTTTCCATGCATGTTTTCAAGAATTGATTCAGAAGGATGTACCCAAAAGGATGTATGATGGGATCTTGACAGAACAGAAAATGAGCTAATTCTTTTACTTCTGTGAGTAGCTAGCAATCATTAGCACTAAATGCATGATGCTCTGCTTTCCTCAGAGATTGAAGATCTTACTTGCCTTACCCTCCAAAATGTGCTTTTACTCAAGAATCCCAATCACATAATGATTTAGAGATTTCATGGGGTATTTTTTAGCTTTTTCTCATGCAATTACCCTTTTTGAAACAGTTCATAAGGAGGTACAGCATGCAGCAAAGGGTAAAGGAAATTAATATAGAGCAATAAATCCAAATCTTTTTCTCTTAAGGTCAGTAGAATTAGAAGATTGCTGTGCATTTGGTTTAAAGAAACTTCCAGAAGGTATTTATTAATTAACTGTTATTACTTGGGCAGTTGGATAGCACAAGTATGATGTCAGTTTACCTGAATACTATGGTAACACGTTTTCTAAACACAGTTCTCTTGCCTGTTCATTTGCTCTCTGTGTTCCTGAAAATTACTTTGGACAAGTGTTAGAATGCTCTGACATTTCAGACTATGTCATGGCCTGAAATATTTTATGAATGTACTTTTTAAAACTTCATATTATCAACAAATGTTTGATGTCCTTAGGAGCAGATATGAGTAGCTATTGATTTTGTGATTTGGTATCACCTTCAGTTTTGCAGCATTCATCAGAAGTGTTTCAGGCATGGCTATTACTATTATTAATTAATTAACTTGCAATCTCACAATTTATTCTACCATGTTATGACATTTTGTAGCTGCCTTTATGTCCCTACTCTTTTGATCTGTTATGTGAAGACAAAATGTAATCTTTCTAATGAAAATGTTATTTCTGAGAGGTAATAGCAGACAACACATTACTAAAGGTTGGAACAGCTCATTACCAGCCTTGTCTGCCAGACCTTGTCTTACTAGGAAAATTGCAGGAGAAATCAATGTGTTGAGGGAAAGTTTTCTCATATATGAAGAATGACAATGACTGAAGTAATCTATCTAGTAAAAATCACTGAGGGAAAGGTGATGAGGGAAAAGAAGAGAAGGCAACTATCAGAAGTGGAAAAAAACCCAAAGTAAAACCAGTGGACAATTAAAACAGAAACCTATTAGGCATACATATAGATGCAACTTCAATGTTAGTTCTACTTGCAGTAGAATTTCAAAGGCAAAGCATCTTAGATCTTGTTTGAAAAGCTCCAGAACTTTTGAAGGTTTAGCTGAAATGTGCTATTCTGCCTTAGCAAGGTGATAGCAGAAAAGGGAGAAGGAGAGAATGCCACCCCAGGTCTCAGATTGGAGGAAACAAAAAAGGGGCTCAGCAGAGCCACGCCTGAAGATGCTCCTGATGAAAGGAATTAATTTCTTTTTTGAGTGAGCTTGTTTGACAGTGTTTGGAACAATTAATTTTGATTTAACGTGGATCTAAACTAAGAGTCGGAGGAAACAACTTTCTGTTCTTTCTAACAAAGAGGAGATTCAGCTCCAGCATCATACCGAGAGTTCCTCCTTCTGTTTCAATCCACTTTAACTTTTCAAGTAGTTCAAGTAGTATAGAAAGGGAAGAAGTCTTGAAACATTTACAAACAACTGGATAAAGAGGCAAAAAATGCATTAATTTGGAAAAATATGATAGGAAACCTTAGCTCCTTCTAACAATAACAAGAAAACCATCCAAAGTAGTAAAATATTTGTTCCCAGTTACTGTTGTGGGTACTGTACACACAGCACCTCTGTGTGGTACTGAACTGGATATAATCACCCTCCCAGGTGTACAGTAGGTTTCTGCTACCTTTGATGCATAGCACCGCTTAGGAAAGTCTTTTAGCATTCATGATGGCCTAAACTTATTTTATTAATAGATCAAAAATGTACCAGATTTTTTCTGAGTAAGACTTATTAACATCTCTCACACTTCCAAATGATTCTTTAATATTAAAGCTGCTCTCTTTTAGACTTTGAACCAGACTGTGGAGGCTCATCTTACATTACAGAAATTTACAGCTTTTCCTACTTGAGCTTGTATTGGAACATAAATTCACTAATAGTTACTTGCAAGTTATTAAGTGGTTTCAGGCCATGACCTTTTGGATGGTGTGGTTAATTAATTTGGAAATGATACAGCCAGTAAATTATTTGGTGGTGTTTAAATGGCAATATTAGAATACTGATCAGGGTGATAAAAATGGTGACTTGAAATACTTCGTTCTTGTCACCACTAAGGGGCAATTTTGGCTCTCATGAGTGTTGAAACTTCCTATTTGCGCAACCCATGCAGGGGAAGAATTCAACCCCTACCAATCTACTGTTTCAAGAAAGTGAGGTGTTTTTTTATTTTGTTTAGAATTTATACAATGCTTATAAAAACTTTCATGTTGCTTACATAGAGAGCACTGTCAGGATGTACCATGACAAATTTTAGTGACAATATTCTCAGACATGAATGCAATTAGTTTGTGGTACAAAACACGACGTGATTTCCTTCCATGGAAAGGTTACTTTTGGAGTCACAAAGTTTGCCAAGCTGACTATGTCTTTAGATGTGGAGATTCAGCCTGTTCTGCATCTCTGCTCCTTTCTGAGCTACTGATTCCTTACTTTGTCTTCGGCTCTTCAGGGACATCGCTGTGTACTCGCATACCTGTCACTTCAGGAACTTTTTAGACTTTGTTGCATACCCTCAACAGGCATTCCCCCTGTGGAAAGTCACAGTCAGCTGCTAGTAAAGCTTATTATTAACCCTTAATTTTCATCTCACTGCATATTGGCTGTGCAGGATCACTAGCCTTCTCAGGTTTAATGTTATGTGAAATACATTATTTGATATTGATTAGGCTTTTTCAGTGAGGATTTTCAACCTTTGGCTTTTCACTTTCAGCTCATTCTCAGGCTGTTACAATCAGTTGTTCAGCTATTCCAGTTTTACTGAAGTTTTGTTTCAAGTCTGTAGGCTACGTATAAAGACTTACAGGACGATTATGTGGGAAAAATGTCTTCAAAGGAGACATGTGGACCTTGTTTGACAGGAAAGGGTATAGCTTGCTTTTTAACAAAGAAATAGAAACATGCAAAACTATTTTAAAAATACATTAAAAACAGTTTTGAAGTTCATACATCCCCTCTGCTGTAGTACTGTTATAGCTACTCGTATAGTAACTTATGAGACAGAGAGGGATAATTAGCACTACATTCCTTGCCAGGGATGAAATGCTTATACATGTATCCTCCGTTAATCTTCCACCTCTCTTGTTATCCTAGCACATCAGCTGTCTGTAGCACCATACATGTATCTGATGTAATGCAGAAAAACCGGAATCTATCTAGGACCTAAGGCACTACTGTTATTAAGGATAACATCAACTTCAAAACTACTGGCCTGTTTTCATTTCTTTTCCATGTGTCTGTAACATCAAATAGTTCCAAGAAACGAATAGAACTATATTCAATTCTCAGTTGCATGAAATTATTTTGTGCCACATTTTGTATGTCAGCTGCCCTTTACTAATGTGCTAGGCTGTATCTTCCAAATGACAAGAGACTGAGTATATCCCTAAAGAGACAATTTTAATCAGATGTCATGCACATTTAGAACCCTTGCTGACAGATATGTAATTTCAATTGGTGTGAAAAAAAGACAAGAAAAAAGGACAAGAGTATCACGTTTCTAGGTGCTGTTTGTGTGGTTAGACCAGATACATCTGTGCTCTCTTTTCCATTTGTTTCTGGGCTCTGCCAGGGGACCACTGGGAATTTCCCTGAGCTACATATCAGGTGCTGACAGGAGGATTGCTAATTTTGCTAGCCTGCCATGCTAAATACTAATTTTGGTAATTTAACACACTGTCACTTGGTAGAAGCACTTTTGTAGCATCTTGATTTTCTTAAGTATATATGAGATTCATGTTTGGTATCTTTAAAAATCATTCTGTAATGATGATTGTGACTTTGGGATGAAATAAGAGGAGATTTCAGTACCCAACCCCCAATTATGTTTAAGTGCTGTCAAGTAATTGTCATGTTAACAGCTTTGTGTCTCTGGTCTCATTTACATTACCAAAACACAACATGTATGGAGAAAATAAGAGTTAAAACATTTCCAAAGTGTTTGCTGGCTTTCTGACTAATGACTTGAACTTTAATATTTTAAATACAAAATAGTAATAAATTACAATTGCACAATTTCTTACAGAGTTTTTATTTAGATCAAAACTTATTTGTTCAGACTAGATTTATATAAATAAATCACGGTACATTTTTACTTGTGTTTAGAAGATTGTAATACATATTATAAAATTAAGAAATTTTTTGTCCCTCAAACCATCACTGCAAAAGGAATCATGCATTATTTCTACTAAATGAACAAAATGCCCACCTAATTGAGAGAGCCTTAATACAGGAACGGCTCTACTCTCAAAATTAGACATGAAACACAGAGATAGTAGTTCTATTTATTGGACAAGAAATCATAAAGTATAGTACAATGTACATGTGTTATTAAAAACAAAAGTATACCAAAACAACACACCTCTCTTCACGCACCTTTGCAATGGGTATTAAAAATGACAGCTGGCCAGCATGCAACTGAGTAAAACATTCCAGTTTTACAATGTTTACATTGAGCAAAAGGAAGAACTAAAAAACCCAGACAAAACAAACAAACAAACACCCCAGATGCTTCCAAGTCCTCATGTCAGCTTCCCCTCTTTGCCATGTGTGCTGTGCTTAGTCATCAGTTGAGGTATGTCCTGATGATACCTTTCCTGAACAGTGTCCATCACTGCCATCTGGACTAGTGCACTTTCCAGACCTTCAAGGAGATGAAGGTCCTTTCTTAGAACTGCAGAACCCTGGATAACTTGCAGCTGTAGTCCCTTGAGCAACCCACTGTATTATAAATGAACTCAAAAAGCAGCTCTTGAAACTACTCGGCCTTGAATGTGCAGTGCCATTACAAGATAATTCATGCCTTGCACAGCTCAGTTCACATACTGTAAGGCTACCACTTCAGAACAGAATTAGGGTTGCAAGCAAGGCCTTGCATCAATTACAGCAAGATGATGCTGTTATGAAGTCTGTGCTGCTGCCATTTTTCCCAGCACAGGACTGTAAATTCTACAGGACTGTGGATTATTTTCTCTACATGCTTTTTCCCTTCTAGATATGAAAGTAATTGCTTTTCCACTTGATTCTGAGATGTAATCATATGACAATGCACTGTTCTAAAGTGAAGAAAGCTTTTAATTTGATTACATTTCAGATCAAGTCACCTAGTCCACTATTTTTTCACTTGTCTCTTCGCACAAAATGCATTAACAGTAAAGTGATTTCAGATATTCCTAACTTTGTCAAACATTTTCAACTGCACTTCTGCTCCTCTTTCTCCCTTCCTGTTGACTGTTTGTTACATTTAAAGCAATAAGAGTTTGCAGCTATTTTTTTTTTTTTTAATGGCAAATAGGTCCCTTCAGTGCTCCAATGCTGCCGAGTGACAAACATGTAAATATCTCTCTTGTGCCTCTGACTTTCAGCGCTCATGTTAGTATAGCTACATATCATGTTCGGTGTTTAAAAACATGTTAGTGAAACAAAAACAAACAAAAAGAAAAGAACCAAAACAACCAACCCCCCCACAACATCTATCCCCTCGAGCCAAGAGGGTGGACCTCTATTTTCATTCCTTTCCATTGCCTTTTACTGTTGACTCACTTTGGATTGAACCAGAAGCTCCTCTATTGGTAGTTAAAATTGACCTCTATATAACAAGGTTCTTACATGTACTGCTTTGGCGCCTTACGAATCCACTGGTATATAAACCTGATCTGTATTGATTGGTAGGAACAGTTTGAGCACTGGGATTTTTCTGCTACATATTTGCTTTCTATTCTGGTAGTCCTTGCTTCCCCATGTTGAGATGCTTGTGTGTTTGTCCACTGCCAGGATTATTTACAGAGAAAAATTAAACAAAAGAGAATAGAAATGCTTTTAATATCTTGTGATTTCAGCGGAAACAGATAAAGAAATATTTGAGCACTCAACTGCAGAAGGGTTGTGCTGTGAGTATTTTGGCATGGGAGTATCACACAATTGCCTATTATAGTCTGCATCAGTGTCACTGCTTTTCATGAAAAAAAATTCATTTCATCTGACATGGTGGTTTCTTATGGAAAACTAAAAGTAGCAGTTTAATAGCATGTTGTTAATGAGTGAAGCGGGATTAAAATCTTTGAGATGCATTTCTAAGGGATTTTCTTTCCTATGTCAGATTTATGATACTTGTCAAACAGCATAATTATGTATCTACAGGAAATAAGAAAGCAAATGAAGGTTGCAGCTTAAAAATTATTCTTGTGAGACTTCTACTAATTTACCTCTGAAATTCGTAGATCAGAAAAGAAAGACTGAAGAGTATTGGGACCATAGTTTTCTCTGGCTTTCCAGGTGATTTTGTAGCAGCATATCCTCTGTTCTTTCAAATGTGCTGCATTCCAAAGACAGTAACAGTCTACTGTCCCCCCAGAACCATATTATGAAAATATTTTGGGTCTAGGGAATAGCTTTGGTTAAGTGGAGTATAAAGGTGAAGAGTAAAGTACCCAAATATAGAAAATAGCTATTGTTTCATATGTGAACTGCAATGGAAAGGCATATGTTTTTAAAAAGCATGTGGTAATGCCACAGCCTGAGTGACGATTTGAAAGTCATGAGTCAGCAAAATTAGGAGAATTTAATAAAAAATTATATTTTCTTTCTCATCCCTAAGCCTCTGTGGTTTGCTGGATGCTACTGTAAATGCTCACTGAACAGAGATTCTGATTTCCAGGAAGATCCTCATTGATAGGTTATAAAACCAATTTTTCAGTATTTGGATCAAAATTTCGAACATTTTACTCAATATGTGCATGCATATTTTTGTTAGGAAGATTTGTGAATCCAAAATGCTTGGTGACCATTCAACTCATACAAGACATGAAGCAATGGGTGTACACATCAACTTACCCAAACTCTACAGAGATCAGGGCTCCCTTCCTACTAAGTACGTATCAGGCAACTATGCTGAGTTTGTATAAAATACTCACACTTTGAGTTTGCATTTTTTAAATAAAATTTGCCATGTAAAAACTTCAATCAAACTCTCCCTACAAAAATTTGAAGAGAACTCCATGCATGGCTAAGTAAGCGGCAAAAATTTATCCCACGGGCTCTTGTTCCAGGACACAAATTTCATCATGCGAAAGAGTTCAGTGCTTGGATTATTTTTTTTAATGGTCAGAATTTGTCAGCATTTACAATATACCATCATGTAAAATATCTCTGTTAATTGCGCCACAAATAATAGAGAAAGTCTTCACAGGCACTATATATTTGAAACAGCATTTTAAAATGACAGCGTGTGTGTGCACATGCACACACATGTGTGTGCTTGTTGGTATAACAGAGCATAGCCGCCTGCGATATGTTTCCAACTTTTTGCAGAGTCATGGACACAATTAAGAAACATTGACTGGAAAATCACCTACAAGGGTTGAGGACTAACAGCTTCCTTGCTACACAGATGGTTACCTCCTTTCTAAAAGAACATACTGTCATTACAAATACCATATGTATCTTTTTCTCACCCAACAGAACTTTTTTCGGTTTTTCAGATTTGAAGGATTTCTGCAAAGAAGCATATTAATTTATAGCTTTCCTATAAAGTGAAAGGAGGCACCAACTGAGACTGAGAGCACAACTTGTCATAAAAAAATAAATATCAGTAACTCTTGAAAAAATATTTAGAAAGCTATCCATTCACAATACTGCACTCTTTTTTTTGCAAATCCAAGAACCATTATTTATTTCTGCTTCCCATATTTGTTGGTTTTCACTGCTATCATGCTGCTTGTAAAACCTGGGTTATTCTAAAGAAGAGTACTTATGACTTGAATTTGGGTAATGCTTGCGACCATACACATAATCTATCAGTAGCAATATTGTCAGCTGGAGAACTAATGCTATAAATGGATAACATTATGCTACTTGAAACCAATAGCTCTTCACACAGTAGAAGACTGAGGGTCCTATTCAGCAAATATTCAGGGTCCTATGGCTGTGGCCACAGAGGTTCCAGAAGCTCTCGCTGAGTCTAATCCTGATTCAGGAACCAAAATGATATGCTGTGTATATATTTCTCTGCACAGCCTGGATGCGCTGGACACCCTCCCCCACTTGATTCCTGGGAAGGAAAAAAATATGTCTCTGTTTAGCTCAGTGACATGAAAAGTAATCCACAGTAATGCAATCTAAAGAAGTTAGCCAGGCATGTATGAAAAGAACAGGATGCCTGTAAAAAGGGAAGAACTGTCAAAGCTAATTGTGGGCTCTGGCTGCAATAAAATTTATCAAAGAGGGAAGACAGGTTGGATGTAAGGATGTAGATAACTTCTGCTAAGAGATACTTCTCGTATTCTGAGAAATGGTAATCATTACACTACTCCTCGTGTATGTCAAGCCGTTCCTATCAACGCTTGGTTACAACTGAGAACTTGGTGATGAGTTTTGTAAACCCAGCTCCCAAATGCCCGGGTAGGCTTTTTAAATGTGGCACTTCAGCTCATAGATATCTTGTCATTGAGGGCACAATCATATAGGCAGATCTCCCCCATTTTGCTCAATCTTCTTTCATAGAATACTCAATTGTTGTCAGCACCCTTGTACTGAAAAGGCATGGTGCATTCACACTGCAACAGAGCCTGTGAGCACTCATAGATCTCACAGGTGAACCTGTGCTGCTGTGATCCCAGGCACCACTGAATGTAATTGCTTATGGACACAGGGCAAAACTGTGATTTTTTTTGCTACTTTTTGGCATCTTCCTATTGCCCAATAACTATTTATGCAGCTACCTAGGGTTAGTGCTTGCAGACAAGTAGGTGAAGTCCTCAGTTTTGTTCTAGTAACATGGCTGCACTCTGATGTGTAAAGTATACTCAGAGAGGCTGCAGACTCTCTGCCCCTGTATATTATGGCATCGTTTGTGGCTTGATATGAATACTGTGGTCTTTCCTGTCTTTCTGCATTGGGGGTAACATTATAGCTAAAACATAGTAGTTTCTTTTGACTGGGATTACTGCCTGACTTTAGCCAGTGATAGCAACAATGCAAGTAAGTGATGGCAACTCTTAGGAAGCAATTTAGTTAGATCTTTGACGATTTTTTGTGTATCATGAGTCAGGATTAGTATTCCCTGTATTGGGGAGAGGATTAGACAGAGGGATTAAAAGGACATCTTTACCCCACTGGACTCTGTGGAATAGCCCCTGAGGATATGGCTAAGAAAGAGTTCAACAGGAATGCCAAATTTCTGCTGAATAGGTTAAAAGGGTGAGGAAGCCTCTTCGGCAGCCATCCAAGCGCAGAAGACCTGCATAACATTTCTGCTGAATAGGGCCCTAAAGACAAAAAACAAAACAAAACAAAACAAAAAAAACATAGGAACCTTAAAAAGCTTTTCTGATTGTGTCGCTTCTTATCAGCACCTCAGATCTCCAGAGACACTTAAACATTTTTTTTCAGTGCAGTTAGGCATCCCTCGAGATGTGCTAGTGGCATGGATGATATATTGTTACGAGAGAAGAAGTCATATTAGGTTGTTCTATACAAAAAAATAGGTTTTGGTTGTTCTGTAAACAAGGTTCATTTCTTTATATCAATTAGTAGTGAAAGCTACCCAAGATCTTATTTAAAAAGCAAACCCAAACACTTAATCCAGTGTATAATGCTCGCTTTCCCATGTTTATATGTTAAATACATTTATTACTGTCTCCCTAAAATTGAAAGGAGCAGACTTAACTTCTGTGTTATGTCTGACTTTTAATACCAGTGTTTCCGAGCCCTTTTCTACATTTAAGTGCATGCATGTGGATCTTGGTTTTGTTCATAAAATTTTATCCAACTTCTAATGCCATACAGAAGAATATTCACAATTATAGTAATGGGGAAGCAAGAAATAAAAATCTTACCTCTGCAAGGGGATGCCAGTGAGCAATGGGTTTCCGAGGATATGACAGCATTTCGTTCCAGTGGTCACGGCCTAGACTTTCTGCATCGTTGCCTACTTGACATACTCCAATGACCTCATTGTGACCTACACTGTGAAAATGTTCCATAATATTTTTTTCTTAACATTTTACCTTTAGAACTATACCATTCACTTATTTCATTAAAATCATAATCACAGAGTTTTAAAATTAATTATTGCCTGAAAAACATAAGGAACTATAAAATACATAGGTTTGCTCTTTGCATTTCCCACTAATCAGATCAATTTTGTATTTTCCTCATTATAGCATACGCTGCATGTCTGTGTGCATTTGTTTCTTAATTTTGCCTGAAGATAATAAAGGTAAGTTGCCTGTGCTCTGTAATTAGTTGCAAATACAAATAAGCTCTAAACCACAATTTTAGAAATAGAGAAATGTGTCTAAGGGGTGCAAAACCAGAATATTGAGGTGCTGACTGATATGTTAAGCTATTTCAGGTAGACGTATATGCAGCTTAGTTATGTCAGTTATGGATGCAAATCTGTACTTTAAAATTTAGGAAGGAAATTCTGCCTGGTGTTACAAGAAATTTTAGTCTTCTACCAAACTTAATATAACATTAATTTCTCGTTTATTGGGGAAAAATACAGCTTTGTTTCTGGATGCAAAACTACTATTCAAGATTTTGTAAGTCAATAGATGATGTTATTTTACAGCTACAGGTATCTCACCGGTCATAATCCATAACAGCTATCGACAAGTTAATTTGGTCAATGTTTTCTGGAGGGACGTCAAAGACTATGGCTTCATTGTAAACGGGATTAAGGGTATTCCTCTTGGTGGAAGTTTTTCTTTTCTTTAGTCGCCTTCCTTCACACATTAAAGAAACCTTCACGTAGGGATCTGTGAGAATCATAAGAACAAAGTTGGTTTTCTTTTGTTGTTTTTAAGCAAATATAAATGGAAAGTCAAGGGAACAGCCTTCTTGTATGCCCATACCTGCTTGCAGAATTAATCACCTGGATCTGACCAGAATTTGAGCTTCTTCATTACCATTGAATGCCTAGGAGGCAGTAGAGCTTTGAAAGCTTTACCTGATTGAGTGGTTATAATGAAAAATTTAGGTCCAAGAAGCTCTTTGTTGTGTACCAACTTCTCAAAGGGTATTAAAATGCCCACTGAACTGTGCTGTACATGACTGTTTTATACAACAGCCTGTGTATCAGCCTATTTATAACAGCCTAATTACTTGTGCAGATTTGTCAGACAGACAGAAAATGACAATATTTTTCACTGTGAGATTTACTGATGTATGGTTAAAATAAGAGTGTAACAATTACTGGCTTCTATTTCTCAAGAGAATTATAAGTAAGTTTAAACCCCGAGTGTAGCAAAGAAAGCTATTTCTTTGTCGCTTCTTTCTGGGAGCTCTACAACTCCCTGCTAGTAGTTAGAAGTCATCTAAGAACTCTAATTTAAATTAGTTTCTTGGTTTCATCATCGAGTTTTGAAAGGGTAGCTGAAAGGAATCTGGGATGACCCCATTTTGTCCATATGCCAACAACAGCAGCATTGGCTTCTTGGCTCTGGGAGACTGTCAGAGAGGGTCAGTCTGCCTGTGTGCCATAGCCATAACTAATAGTCTGCTATACAATTTGCCAGTGTTATGAACAGTTTGGCTAACTTGTGCTATTCTGAATCACAATGACTTTAGAAGTAATAATCTTGAAGTCTTTTTATAAGCATGTTATTTTACACTGTTGGTTACAATGGAGCAAACTAAAATATATTACTTTTTCTCTGAAATTCCTGTACTCCAGTAACTCAAGAGCTTGCAGTGTAGAACCCTCTTCTCAAAAATCATTCTGGGACTTGACAGTGCTGATTCTGTGCCTCAGGAGGGAATCAGGACAGAAATCCATATTGAACATTAAATTAATTCCTACCTGATGCTCCTGTGATATCCATTGCTTTTAAATTTCTTGCCTTTATTATTGTAATAGTTAGTCTACCAGCTGTTGGAAGGTAGCAGAGTGAAAACATCAGGTCACCAAGATCCACGTTATCCTGTTCCAAGGAAAGAAAGATAATGTGAAGCAACAATAGCAACTTTCCTACCCATGACAAGAGCTAAAGAAAAAAATATACCTTTGGGAATCTACAGTTATGCAAGCAAAAGCTGACTTCTCATTCTGAAATATATCTGAAAAAACAGACATCCATCTGCATAGGTTGCAACATTTGTTGATAGACAAGCAAAGTTCTCAAGTGTAAATATGATTACAATTTCTAGCACTCAGAGATGAAACACATTTAAGTGGTGAGGTACACTTTGAGGCACTAGAAAGCCTTTGTTCTATTTTATGTTTGTAGTGATTTGTATGTTTAGTTGACAAGCTGCTCCAGATCTCTGTGCCTCTCCTTCTGATCTGCAGAAGGATACCCATAGAGAGGTTCACGGGAAAAAACACTGGTTGTGCAGGTCGAAGTCTTATGCAACTCTCAAGCTTGCATAAGCTGAGGTGTGGTAAGTGTGAAGTCACTGTGGTAATGTGACAGCCTCCACCAGAAGTAGAGTGCTGTGCCATGCATAGACAAGCTCCCTTTTGTAACCTTATCCACCTCTTTCACTGACAGAACGGTTTGCAACCCTTTTCTGTGTCAGTGGCATCAGGGTTTCAGAAAGGTAGTAGAAAATGTAAAAAACATGTTTTCTCATACAAAAGCATCTGGGTTTTTTGTTCTTTTTTTTTTTTTTTTTTTTTTTTAATAGAATCCAGCTCTTTTATAAAAATATAGTGAATAAAGGATTGTATTAAATGGTTTTTCGGATTTGATTTGCATTTTTTTTTTGATAGGGCAGTGAAGTGGTACTTTCACAGATGACTCCCAGTAACCTCAATGTTTCATTCTTGTCTAAAAAAGTTACTTTGTCCAGCAAATTCAAAGCTACATTCTAGGCTTTATAAGGAAGCGAAATACAACTGTTGTGGAATATGTGTGTCTTGCCTACTTAGCTCTGTGCAATAGCTTCATTTCCTTTCCCAGGTTGGCTCCTTCTGTTTCAATCACCAAAAACTGAAGGGTGTCAAATGAAAATACCTTGAAATGCACCTAATTGGTTAGTGCTTGTCTCTAAGCTAGGTGGTGTACAGACCAATGCCCACACCCTATACAGTCACTTTGCATAGATCCATGAGTTAGCAGAAGAGACAGGCAAGACAGAATGAATCCATGTCACAGAGTTGTAGAAAAACGTTATGTTGGAAGGGTTTTCTAGAGATGACTTGGCCCAGCCCCTTGCTCAGGAGAAGCTTCTTCACTTTAGTTCTCAGCTCATGCAAGGAAAAAAAAAAAAACCCAACCAGACAACAAAAACCACATACATTAGTACAGAAATAGGTACTTTCCTTGTGCTATTATTGAAGAAAAATGTTGACAAAGAAAGAAAAAGCTGAATCAGGCCCTTTATCAGTAATAACTAGCTTTTAACCCTGACTTGACCTCATCAACTATCATCTTTTTCATTCTGAAGATCAGTGCTTCATGGTAATAAAAAAAGCTAAAAAAGCTAATTAAGGTTGTGACAATATCAAGAAGGCCAATATGACTCACCCTGTTTAGTGTCTCTTGATGGCAGATAGCTGGAAGCAGTCCTGCTGCAACAAACTGTGTCACTGACTTGCTTGGGCTATGAAAGGATCAAAGTGTTGTTTGAGAAGGTGATGCTCTAAGAAGTCCTACAGGCTAAAGTGATGTCAGCACATCCAGGAGAAAGTTCTCTTTGCTAACACCTGCAGTTAACATTACAGGAGGAATAACTGACCTCTGAAATTTTCCCAGCAGTCAGCTGGAGCTTTATTCCTATAACCTGGGGAACAGGAAGCAGAGAATTCACTTATCCTTCCCGTTGTGAGGAAGAACAACTTCCAGCATTTAAGTGTATGTCCCCAACTCTGAGGTTTGTAGCTGTGGAATTCTCTCTCATGCAGGAACTCTGAGGGGAGCAGAATTTCATAAGACATTTAAAGAAATTACTGAGTGAAGTCACCTTTTTGCAATTTGGGGAAACTGTCACTGGAAAATTTTGTTTGAGATGTTGTTTTTAACGAATTGGCTACAAACTTTCAGGAGAAGATAGCTTTGTTGACTCAGGTTTTCCTTGAACATAACGAAGCCTTCAGTCAACTGTTGTTTTAACTCTGTGTCTGATATACTTAGATATTGCCAACCACGGCGAAGTCATTCTCTATACAGCTCCAGTGCTTCACATGGTGACAAGATAATTCATTATGCGAGTACTGTAAATGCTTTGCGGTTACTACCAAATACAGGAGTTTCCATGCCAGACTTGATCATCCTGAATAAACATTTTAAAACCTTTCTTTAATTCCTATCAAGGTGTTCATAGGTAAATGGATTACTATGCAATTGTTTTAGATACAAATTCCAGGAAAAAAAATGTTACCCTTCTGCATAAATGAACTGGTTAGGAAAGAAGAGATCATACGTGTGGAATGCAGTGTTAGGAATTATGCCATAATAACACAGAAGCTTTGCATTATGCTTGAAAAATAATCATCACCTACACTGTGATGCATTTTTTTAGCAAATGCTGCAATGACAACAATATTTCGTTGATGCTTTTTTAAAAATTGCACTGGGCATTGTGCAGGAAAAATATTGTTAAACTGGAAACAGTCTTTTCCAGTTCTAGAAGTTAGATGTGTCATAGCACTAGGTCACACATGATTGTGAGATTCAGACTGTTCATAAGCCCATGCTAGGAGTAATCTAACCACAGAAGTCTGAGAATGAAACTGAAGGAAAGCTTGCAGGCAGCAGCAGGAAAGCAATACACTTTTTGGCATACAATTCCTTCTCTGAGTCTGAAAAAGAAGCCCTATCTTCACACAATTTCATTTTGTTTTGTAGGGAATTAACTACTACTCCATAATAATGGTTACTTGCAAATGTTTTCTTAATTTGGGAAAGATAGATCTTCTTCTAATTTGGGAAAGATAGCTTTTCCCAGTGCTCTGACTACTCCACCTTGCTTACCCTTATTTTCTGTAATGAAAGGGCAACACTTTTAACTGTTCCTAACATTGTAAACTTTGCTTTTGAGGCTTCAAGGTTCAACTTAAGGAGGGAATATTCTTCAAAGAGAAGCAAAAACTGTGACTGCACCATAGAATTTGCTTGTGAGTGCTCATCCGTCTGGGTGACTGCAGTGGAACAGGCAACATGCTCTGGCTGGATATTAGTGGTGTTGCAGGCAGGAATGACTGTTCCACCCAGTAAACACAGGTCCTTTATAATAAATTCAGTTTCTCAACAGAACTGAGGTCTGTGTAACAGAGCACAGAGGAGATTATTGCATATCTTCATGGGTTTAAAATCATTGAGCGACATGGCTTAAGCCATGGATTGTCACTGGAGGTGTACTGTATTACCAAGAAATAGCCTTAAGGAATAGAATTAAAAAGCATAGAATGTAGGATCTTCTGCAAGGATTATGCTTCTGTTTGAATTGTGTACTTACATGCTACTGTGCATGCTTGACAAAATGTGGTGATATAAATATGACACTGCTGGAGACATTTTAAAATTCCTGCTTAGGAAAAGACTTCATAATATTGTAGGTTATCAAGTCATGCATTTTGTGCATTCCAAATTTGTGTCTAACTTTATTTAGTGTGGCAGTAAGACTGCACTGTGTATGTCACAGAGCAACCAGGTCAGCCCTAATATAATCAGACCAAAAGGCTGGTTAATAGTATTAATAACTTGAATAAAATATTCAAATGATAATTAAATTATAACAATGATATTTTCAATATAGTATGGCCTATATTATTTTTCTTCTAGTCCTGTTCAGCAGGTAGCATATTGTAAGAACTGAATAAATGTACCTAAGATCCAGGCTCCTCTCCCATTGTCCTCAAAAACTGTTCACATTGAGAGGAAGAAAGCACTGCCTCCATTTTTAATCTATAACCTGCTCATTCCTGTATTCTGAAAATGTAGACCAAGATTGGTGCCTGCTTTTCCAGTGCCCCAGTCTTCAGCTTCATGCTTGGGGTGGTGGCTGAGTGCTTCAATGTTGTTGGGTGTGTCCTACAGTGAGCTGCACAGCCTAATTCTGATAATTCCACTTAGATTTGTCTCTGAGCTCTTGTTCTGTTAATACAGCCCTTTGTTCAACAAGGAAAGAGCATCAAGTTTCTTCCTTAAAAATTTTCCTGGTGTTACCTGGGAGAGTTAGATATATTCAGTACTGGGTAAGAAGCCAGCTGGAGAGTTCAAACTGGAGAGGTAAATCACAAGTTTAGCCTGAGAACTGCATCTTGACAAAGGGGACAAATCCTGTACTGCAACCTCAAGATAGATAGGACACTTTCACTGCCATTAGGAGCATGGAGATAAGACTGCCCTATCCCATTATGCTTCTTTCTTGTTCAATTTCTGGCAGAAATACTGAATGTACCATAAAAATCATATTACTTGAGTAATTTTCAGTGGCTTCTACCTAAAGGTTTTTTGTTCCTGCTTTTCACAGAAAGCATTTCTTGTCATCTGAGTCTAACTTAGCACATTGAACATGGAGATGTATAATCTTAAAGAGGGCTATGACAATGGGCCCTTAAATGGCTTCACATTGATTCCTTGGAGGCTGCTTTAAGAAGCTCAGGCTTGATCAAACCCTGTCAGGGAAATCCATAAGTTACCTGGTCGTTGAGCTGTTTCTGACAAATGGGTATGATATTTGGGATAAGATTTCTCCTCTCCCTTCTCATAAATACATTTGGGTGCAGAGAATGGGGATGTAAAATCATGCAAAACAGGCAGCAATGGATGGAAGAAAACAAAACAAATTATAGGCTCCAACTTTTGCTTTTGCCTCTTCTCTAGGAGAAGGTACACTGTCCATCAGTTAGGCAATCACAGTTTTCTGAAACTTGTGGGTTTTATTTCTGGAGCAGACAAGCTGTGATAGGCATGCTACCATGTAATGCCTGTGCCATTCTAATTAAAGCATATGTCTCAAATATACCAGGTTCTTCAGCTCCCCAGCTATAAAAAGACAGACACTACTTATTTACTTTTCTGGTATGTTGCAAAAATAACACTAATTATGGATTGTGCTCTGATGCATTTTTATGCATCTCATCATCTTACCATTAATGGGAGCATTCACAGGCAGTGGTGCCCTTGCTCACTTATTTGAAAAAGGGTTTTAAGGCACTAGTCATTTGAGAGACTTTCTAAGTTCTTATTGCTATGTCAGAGCTGTACAGCTCAGGCAATGGTAACTTTGCATATGACCTCCTTTTGCAGTTATACATATCTCAGCAAAGGTCACTAGAAAATAGGAAAATTCCAGAGGTTTCATGAAATGAGATGTTATCACTTGAGCTTTTAAGGCACAGAAAGGATTGATTACCAGTATTTAATTCAATTCTCTCATTTTTTTTCCCTCCTAGCTGAAGAATATGAGTTTTATTTAAAGAAAAAAAAAATCTTCCTAGTTATTTCATAATCTTTCTTGGAATTAATGGAATTATACTTCTATAATGCAAGACAAATTTTAGTGAACTTCATTCTAAAACTTGATCATGTGGGGGTTTAATTTAACAAGGGTTTATGTTAGAAAAGCTTCACTCTGCTGAAGATATTTTAAGTATACTAGGTATAAGTGCTAAGTCTAAATGACTCAAAAACATTTTAAGGAGTGCTATCTGGTTTGGGGGATATAAATTTATTAAGTTGTTCATCTGTGTTGAGAAGTCTAGATTCAGATCTAAGTGAGATGAAATATTCAGTTGAGGTACATGTCGAGGTCATAAATACTATATTAAACAAATTTGAGACTCTAATCTGTTTGGAAATGATAGTAAATTTAAAGTATCTAACATGATGAACTCATGAAGTTAGCTGTACGTTTTTGATTATTTAATCATAGAGTTACTTTGAGTTATATCTATGAGAAATGTATATTGAGAAAAACTCTTTAGAAATGCATGATTTTAATTGATTTGCATGTGACTAGAAGACTGCCAGCTGCTTTCTCATTACACATTTTAAAGGGGATAGAGAAAGTACGACTGGAAAATTCTACACTCATGACATCTTAGAATCAAAGTTCTGGTGTCCTTCAACATAAAAAGGACATGGAACTGCCGGAACAAGTTCAGAGGAGGGCCACGAGCATGATCAAGATACTGGAGCATGTCCTGCATGAAGATAGGAGGAGAAAGCTGGGGTTGCTCAGCCTGGTGAAGAGAAGGCTGCATGGAGACAACATAGCAGCCTTCCAGTATCTGAAGGGGGCCGATACAGATGCTGTCCCTATAAGGGACTCTTCATTAGGGGCTGTAGTGATAGGACAAGGGGCAACGAGTTAAAACTTAAACAGGGGAAGTTTAGATTGGATATAAGGAAGAAGTTCTTTACTGTAAGGGTGGTGAGGCACTGGAATTGGTTGCCCAAGGAAGTTGTGAATGCTCCATCCCTGGCAGTGTTCAAGGTCAGATTGGACAGAGCCTTGGGTGACATGGTGCATGATGTGTGTGTCAACCCTCACACCTCTAATGTGATATGTCCCTGTCCATGGCAGGGGGGTTGGAACTAGATCATCTTAAGGTCTTTTCCAACCCTAACTATTCTATGATTCCGTAAATGAACTTCAGTGAAGTAGTGAAGTAGATATTTATTAATGCCTCAATCAGAATATATCTGCAGAGATATGATTAAGTAAAGTTTGTGGAAAAATGGGAATGGTCCTTTACAATTATTCTTTCAATACATCAATGTCAGGCTATACTTCATGTTTTAAGATAATTTGCAAATTGTATTATTTTCTCAGAGTGATTTCATTTTTTTTGCATTTTGTTGTCTGTCTTTATTCATGTTTTCCTTAAAAAATGAAAGCAAGCAAGTAAAGAAGCTTTTAGACCTAGGTATACAAAAATGAGTCTTATTTCACTTCATAGGAAAGAACATTAAAAAAAAATCTGAAGCTTGGTTTCCCTACAGTGAAGGAATACAAAAAAAGCAGAACTATTTGCATGTAATTCATTCTGGATTTTATACTGCTTTGGGTACACAATATAATTTTCATGTCAAGTCACAGACTAGTTATCAACTATTATGCCTACACAACTGTACAAAGTGTATATATAGAAAAGCACAAAAAGGCAGGATAAGAAAATGAGCATTTGAATACCTACTACTCTCTCCATGGGCTTGTCTGTGTTACAGCATTTACTACTACACATTGATACAAATGCTGGGGAGCTGCAAGGTTCTTGCACGACTAAAAAGCTAAAGAATCTAAGCAAAAACCCTTACAGGAAGAAAGAAAGCATTTAGGCCATCCAGCAAACAGATGTTGCTTGTTGTAATTTAAAAAAAAACAAACAACCCTCTTGACAGTGAAGATCAACTTCAAGTCTGATGCTTAACTATGTGGCTTGATTTTTCTCTATTAGAATTTTTATTAGCAATGCTAAGGTAATATCACAACAGAGTTTCTATTACCTTATCTCTGAGGCATTCTGAAGCACCTTATGGTCAGTCAGAAATCAAGCCTGACAGACCAAATCTGAATACCACAACTTTGTGTTTTACCTCGTAAGGGCTGAAAGAAGTGTGAATCCTTCCTTCAGACTGAGTTGTAGAGAGCCAGTATGAGCTCAGGGAGTTTATTTTCTTATTTTAACTTACAGTATTGCCCAGTATCTTGGCAATTTCCATATAAAGCAGCATCAAAAGTAAAGCTCTCTGCAGGTAGCATATCCCCTATCTCCACTTCAGAGCCTGAAGATCTTTTGATATGGATTTTTTTTTCTCTCCTGTTTCCATCATCCTTGTGTCGTGACTGCTTTAAGGCAGATCACTGCAATCCACATAAGGAGGATCCTCCAGACATGACTTTCTATTGTGCCAGTTAGTCAAGATATCTTAGAATGTGTTGACTGGAGTCAAAGGATAAGCTTGTCACCTTTATATATTTAAGAACAAATCCAGTTAATGTTTTTGAGAAGAACATACCCATAACTTGCTCTTGCCACAATGTCCTTAGTAAGTCAAGGACAGAGGCCTTTTCTGGTCAGACAGTCAATGTACCTATCTCTCTAAAATCCCAGCATCTGCATTGTCGTAATTTATATCCCGTAAATAGGATGGCAGTGATTGCCCTCAGTCAATCAAGTCATTTAAGTCTTTATTGATAAATTATTCTGTAATAAGAATCTCACTTTAAAAAAGCCTCCATTCAGTAAACTGCATAGACATAATCATTTTTAAACCTACACTGAAATCCTATAGATTTTACTGGCTTTGAATCCTTTACATACATTTTCAATTCCCAACAACTGAAGTGCTTTGCTGAATCTGGGCCTAAGAGTGTATCTAATGAATTATCCCACAGCTACTGAGACTGAGTTAATGTCTTCATCTAAACTGATGAACTTGGGAGACAGTCTGAATCGAGCTAATGAAAAACAGTAGAAACGTGATTGGAAAAATTAGAGTACTTGTCCTGTTCATGTATGTGTGGCTGTGACAGAAATTTATTTAACAGGAAAACCAGAAATGAGGTATTCTGAAAATAAAACTTCTGTAGTGACTTCAGATATTGAGAAAAGGAAAGAGTGCACATAGAGCTGTTTCTGAAGGCTTGCTAGATGGCATCATTGGTCAGAGAAAGAAATTAATTAAGGTTTAAGTTTCTCCTTGCAACTTAAACTGTTCCTCTGAAAACTGTTTTGTTTTCTTGATTTATTACTGTTTTTTGCAAGTCTTCCATGATTTGTTGCTTTCTACATAATATGAATTTCAGTATAGATGTAATAATACAGAAAAGTCAGCTTTGACTCTTCTTTTTCAGGCATTGCAGGCTGCCTTTTATCATGTTGATTGTAACCTGGGGACAGGAGGTGCATGTGTGGAGGATAGGGAATGCTTGAGAGCTAGAGAAAATAATTTCATCTTCCTGATCTATTATTTATAAATGAAAATGTCATAACCTGTAAGATGTGAGTTTACAAGCAAGGTGATCTGGGCAGATTTGCTGCTCCTTATCCTCCAGTATATCCCACTTCAGTGTATCCTACCTTGTCAGTGTTTACAGGTTGCCACCTTTGGTATTGGGCTTCAAATTTCTTTTGAAAGGGAAGCCTCTTGAGAGTGCATTTGATTTCAAAATGATGAAGTTTTAAAGGACAGTACTTGAGCACAGAGCTAAGTCAAACCTCTGCAGAGAAGACAGTGATACTTTAGAAATGTTGACAAGCTTGGGAACAGCTATTAAGTAGAAATCGATCTCTATATGAATAGATATCTTGGAGGGCAACTGTTTTTGCAAAAGGAACTGTAAGGAAGGGCTTTGCTGGGAAACATGAGTTTTGATGTTAGGTGAAGATGGAAGGACAAGTAGGTCAGGCAGACAGGCAATGCCTCACAGAGTGCATTTTCACAAGACAATCCAACAGTGCAACCTGGAAAAATAAGCAGCAGTTTCCCAAAATGAGAGCCAAACCTTTTAATGAATGCCCATCAGCATCTGATCAAAAGGTGCATAACCAGCAGGTTGAGGGAGGTGATCCTGCCCCTCTACTCTGCTCTCCTGAGACCTCACTGGGAATATTGTGTGCAGTTCTGGGTCCTCAACATAAAAAGGACATGGAACTGTTGGAACAAGTCCAGAGGAGGGCCACGAGGATGATCATGGAACTGGAGCACCTCCTGTATGAAGATAGGATGAGAAAGTTG
>JAOEHY010003568.1:0-23107 GCA_025447955.1 Psilopsiagon aurifrons | reverse complement strand
TTTGTTTGGTTTGGTTTTTGTTTCATTTTTAAATGTAAGGTCTTATTAGACCATCTCATTTGTGTCTGTGGCTAAAATCTTTCCTCAGGTATGTCTTTTAATTTCTCCTTACAACCTGTAGAGCCGTTTTGTAGGCTTTTGTGGGAAGGAATTCTTTTTCAAATTTTCAGAATCCATTTTGATTTTTTTTTTCTGTTCTTTTTTCTTTTTCTTTGCTTTACTTCCTACATTTTTGTGTGATTCAAAATGTGCAGTCTCCCCTTTTTTGTGATTATGGTACCAGCCATAACAAACTGTGATTAATAAGATAAAAGACTAATGTTGCCTTTGTTACCTGCATATTACTCCATTTGCAGTGATAATCCATTTTATATCTATAAAGCAACGATGCTGCTAAATTTCATTTACGTGCTTCTGAATAGTTTTCTTTGTTGTTCAGCTTTTGTGTCTCATTTTCATCTGAGCCGCATTTCCAATTGTTCCGTGATTGACATGCTGGAGAGATTGACAGTTACCCCCTAGTGCCTGCTGTCTGGAGATCCCACAAGCAATAATGGATTTTACACCAGAATTTAGCATCAAATATTGGCTTTCAGTGTCAAATGGGTTAAATCTAAATGCCAGTTAATTGTAGCCGTTTTGAAATCATAGCCTTAAACAAAGCATTTTTTGGATATCAGTATGTCTGAGTCCTGTGTATGCCACCCAGCACAAATGTCTCAAACTTACAGCACAAGTTAATCATTACATTTATGTCTGTCTCTGTTTCTTAATCATGCGAGTAGCCCAGATCTGGAGAGTACAAGGGAAGTTTCCACATAGAGTAGGGAATTCATATTTCAGGTAAACCAAAAGGGAAACAAGTGCTGATCCTTATTTTTTAACTCAGTTTTCTATCACAGAAAATGAGTGTGTTTCCTCAAAGTCTACATATCTCTTGTTATCAGTAGTCTTCCTGTACCTTCAATAGGTTTGTTGTTTTGGGGATTTTTTAGCCCCAATTCTACAAAAACCACCAAACCCCCCTTCTTCCCCATCCCCAGAACAAAAACTGGAAGCGTGTTGCTGAGATGAGTTGCGTGAGATGAGTTCCTCTCATCTGTTATGTTCCAACAGTGAAAAGTTATGTAAACTCTTTAAAATTTCTTCTGTGCACAGTGGTCTCCTACATAAACCTAGCAGAGAAATGTAACTTCTCATTTCCTGTACCCAAATGTAAAGACAAATAGAGAATAAGAGGTATTTTGAAAGAGATTAAATCTTACTGATGCTTCGTGAGAATTTGTCAGAGTTGTTCTTCAGACACGCTGGTGTGTATCAGTGAGACGTCTCCAAAACATTACAAAGTTGTGAGGTGGATCAAGGTTCTGTCCTGTGTTTTCTCACTTTCCTCAAGTAGTTTTGAAAGGGTAGATGCCAGTACAATGCAAAGAACAACTTTTGTCATGTTATCTTTGCAGGAAGCAATGTTTTTGGATGACTTCTACCATTATAGACAGCAGTGACTGCTTAACTCAGTTTTCATTTTCAAAATTTGTTAAGATGTCTTATTTTAATGAGACTGGATTTTGTTCAAATTTATGGGATTATAGTTGAAATTATGAAAATATTTACTGATGCTTTACAGTACAATCTACATAAAAATTTGAATCACCCTTTATGTGTAAAAAGCAGGACTGTTATTAACAAGAATAAAACTATTTTTTGGTTATAAGGATCTAAAATTAGGTTTATATAATATTATAATATTGTAATTTTGTTTTACTACTGGTGAGAATCTCTTACTTCAGCAGTCTGGTTGCTCATATTGAAAAGCATTCAATTCATCAGATTTTGGAAGCATGTACCTTACTGGAGATTTCTGACAGGAGTCTAGTTTTTCATGTGTAAATTTGCCAAGTAGATTTCAGATTAGAATCTAAACCTTGGAAAAAAAGAAAAACTAGGCAAACAAAATATAATATATATTTTCAACACTTGAATTGCAATCTAGAAGTTGGTTTGGTGGAGGAAATAAATAAAAAGGGACAAAGTTTGGTTTTGGAACATGCAGTTAGTGTTATTATAGTGGGTTCACACTAAGAGGACTGCTGCTTAGCAATTGCTTTCGTCCCTGCACATGCTACTCTAATTAAAAACTTTTCTTTCTTCCTTGAACTTCCAGATTGCTGATGTAAGTGAAGCGGCTACATAGCCTCTTACAAAGCTATAGGTAGTGATCAGAAATGTTTTTCTAACCATTTTGCTCTTCAGGTTGTCAGCAAGCATCAAAGTGTATAATATCTACATTATTACATTTGAGCCTTTATTACACAAAAATTCTATATTCTCAATAAATACTTTTTATACTGACAGTTGCTGTAACTCAAGAGAACAAATGTATCTTAAATTTTTTTTGCAAGGTTAATTGAGAGTTTAAAACAGAGCCATTGCAATAACTTGTTTGTATAAGGATGCTAATACCATTGCAACATTTTCTTAAAGGATGCCAGACAATTATATGTAGAATATAAAGAAACAAAAATGAAGGCGAAAGAAGATGCCCTGGCTAAGGCTGAACTTGAAACACTTCAGAGTGAGTTTTTACCACTGTCTTAATAAACAAAGATGTAATATGATATACCTACTGCACAGGATGTATGTGAACATTTTTATATCTAAAATGTGTGCTCTATATATTTCTCTACTGTGGATAAATTTTAAAAAGCTTTTAAGTTTTTGTCTAGTTTTGCAGTAGGCGGCTGGCTTGTTCCTACAGAAGCATAAAAGTCAGGTACTAGTTACGTTGCAGCAACAAAAGCATGCTTTGCTAGAAATGTTGCTTTACAGGAAGGAGAGATCTCAAATGCATAGATTTTGAAGTATAAATTTTCAGAAGTGCCCTTTTGTATTTTGAGCATTCTTGTTTCTCTTTGTCTGTAAATATTTTTTAAAATATGCTTAATAATTCTGGTTTGCAAATTGAGTTGAGTTTTGTGATAGAAATTCAACGTAATTTGAATTTCCAAAAGCATGGATGCAGACTTCGGAGATGGATTCATGCCATTGTTGAAAGAAGTTCTTTAAAGTCTTTACGCTCTTATAAAAGACCAGAGAAGACTATTACCATTTTCCTTAATAAAGTATTCAGAATAATTACAGGTGGCTTTTCCTTTTCTTCTTTCAGTTATCTGCTTTGACAATGATTAAACTTACCTTCTTCTGAAGACAATTTTAGAAGTTTTTGTTTGTGTTTGTATGTACGTGCTTGCTTTATTTACCATACTTTAGTGCATGCTTTTAAGTTCCTTTATTCTGACGAGTGCATTGAGTGCCCTATAATAATTTACTAGCTTTGAGTATGCATAAGCCTTTAGGCACTTAAAATACAGCTGCATTATTTATATTTATAAACCAGCTTAATTTTGTAAAATCAGCAAATATACCCAGTTACAGCAATAATTCCCAACTTATCTGTAGCTGAATCTATTTTGAGAAAATGGGTGACATTCAGCACTTCAGTGAACATTGTGGACCCAGGCCAAATGAGCAAAATAGTGCATTTAATGCTTGTTAGGAGGCCTGCCATTATATTTGAGATACCTACCACAAAATGGGCCTGGAAAAGGGTCTTGACTTGGGTTATTAAGAACTTGTTAAATTGTCAGATGGTAATGTATTGCCATTGTTCAAAATAGCTGGCATACGTTCTGCATTGAAATTTGTGAACTACTGTTAAAAAAGGATTAGGTTTTGGAAACCAAAGTAAAAAGTCATTAAAATTGTGTTTTAATGCAAACTCCTGTGTTTGCCTGAAAGACCAAGTATGAACTTTTCAGTATTTCCCCTCTGCCAGGTGCCACAAGAGGTGGGTTTTTTTTTGTTCCTTACGGTATCAGCGCCCACATGCGAGAGATATGGGTTTGGCACGTTTCCCCTCAGGGTCACCCATGACCTCTCACCACCCTGTCCCCTGTCATGCTGCTGGGTGTGGCATGGCATGACCCCCATGTCTGCTGGGTGACCCAGCATCACTCATGTGAGCAAGGGCCAGTCCTCGCCAATATTACTGACGGGCATCCCACTCTCCTTTGGTAGACTTGCTGGCAGGGAGCAGGAGGAAGGATTGAGAATAGCCACCTGTAATTAGCAGAGTTTGAAATTTGGCACAGAAATAATTTAGTCAGTCACAGCAGTGCATATGAGCATTACCTGGGCAGTAGAATGAGCTGTTGGTTACCTTCTTTTTCTTTTTTTTTTTTTTTTTTTTTTTAATATTTTAATGAAATAAGACTCTCAAAAGAAGAGCAAGAGATGCATCTATGTTACTGTAGGCAAAAGAAGTTACATAATTCTTTACTGAATCTTGCATGCAAAGCATCTGTTAAATTTGTTTATTTCATTATATTGTTCTGCATTGTCACTTCACAATTAGCGTGGAAAGGTTGTAAATCACCAAATGTGCATTTTGGTTGCCCCCATTCTTAATTTTAGAGACCATCTGTGGAATGAAAGTTCGTAACAGTTTCAGCTATCTAATTGAGTAAATTTATCTCATGAAGATTAGCAATAGCTGTTTTACAGTGCTTGTTTTTTCATGACCTAATTGCTAGTTTACCCTTGTGTCTATCTGCTTCCCTGCTGAAATTGTGCAGTGGTCTGTAGGCGGCTTGAACTAAAACCAAGAAGGGTACTGAAGGAGGAAAATATAATTTGCAGAGTAGGAAAGAGTAGACAGTATTAGCATGTCATTAAAGTGCTATATTTGGTAAGGAGTGTGAAAAAGTAATTTTTGGCAAGGTAATATTATGCACAATTTTATAAAGTGATAAGAAACCCCGTTAAAATGCTGGAAAAATAAGTCAATCTATTAAACACTGTCATTATTACCTTAGGAAAAAAACAGCAACTTTACCTTAAAAAACATAACTTAAAATACAGACCTTATGTTTCTAGGAAATGCTGTTTTGTATGGAATTACAGATAACTGGCTGGTTTATGTACAAAAATAGAAATGGTTTGCCTTACATTTTCTGATGCCCTTTTCACATTTAAATAGCAGAACACAAAATTTATTTCAAAATGGAAATGCTTTAGTTAATAAACTTCAGTTTCTCGTTCTCCTGTATTGTCACACATGCATATAACCCCTGCAACAGGGAATAATACTGTAACAATAGATAGCCCTGTTCTTTGTAATCATGGAATGTGAAATAGAGTATGTATTAACTAAACTGAGTAGTCATTAAACTGAGAAGACTTAGGCATACAATATCAGGACAGATGACTCTCCAATTTTTAAACCTAAATTAAGTAGTTATCAAGACAGACTCTAGCAACTCTGCTGGTCCTCTTCTTGCATGAGCTACTTTCAGCCACATCCGTTGTGGGGGAAACACATCTATTTTTGTTTCTTTATGCTTGGCCTTAGTAGTTCTTACTCTTCGTTCTTATGTCTTCCTTGACCTTCAGTATGAAGACTTAAACTTATTTTTAAAATATGCCTTTCTAAAGAATTAACACCTGCTGGATATTGCAGGTGAACTCTTCACTGGTATCCCAGTTACCAAAGATATTTGCATTGTAAATCCAGAATTCTTGGCCTGATGTACAAGGCATCTGGAACAATCCATTTATAGTTATAAACCATGTTGAATAGTATGTGATTTGTTGGGGTTTTTTCCTTACCCCTGTTATTCAAGGCTTAAAGAAAATATGAAGTTACTAGCCCTGTGGCTGCGTAGCTAGCCTTCTTTCTGTATTGAGGCTTTATGATGGTAGCTGTAGTGGTATTTATATTTTTGTATAGGGCTTTATAATAATAAATGTCTTGCTGTGAAACATCCAGAGCTGTAGTGAAACCTTTAATAATACATTTGATCAAGTTTGGTTAGGCTCAGTAGTTCTCCCTCTCCGGACAGCTTGCCGCTTTGGTAGCATTTTATATTGTTTCATGAAACCTAGGGATAGAAAACATCGCTGAATCATTTAGTATTAATGTGTTTATCTCAAACCCTTATAGGCAAAAATCAATGAAAAATACTGATTCTTGTGACTTGTCTTGTTTGACTTGTACCAGTGATGTACCTTAGCTTTTAGCATTTTGTTATGCAAGATACAATATTGATTTGAAAGCCGTGAGATACCTTCAGTTCTTCATGGTTTGTTTAGACAATTAATTTTGCTGTTACGTAGTTATGTCTTAATTTCAGTACAAATTTCTCAAGCTTTAGCATTTAGTTGTTCTGTTTACAGAATCACAGATTACCTTAGTTCCATTTCACTGGTAGCTCATTTCAGATTGCTTAACCGCCAGAATTGCAAGCTCTTACATCAGAGGTTCTTTGCACACAGTCCCTCATCAGTGCAGATATGGCACAGGATCTGTAATTGTAATTTTAGAAAATGCTTTTGATTTTGATTGGTCCTAGACTGCCAGCCAGTCCATGTTCCTATTTCTTTGTGTACTTTCCTCTTCACTGTAAACCGTTTTGACCCAATTTACGTAATCTAGCTCTATACTGAAGGTGGCTTTATTTCTAAATAATTGACAAAAATATTTGGTAATTATGTTTAGTGTTAATCCCTGCCAAAATGCAGTGCTCACATGCCTGCTCAGTAGTGATTTGCTGACAGGCAGGTTCAGAGAAAATTACTTCGTATAACCTGTTCTTTTTTGGTCAGCATGGGTATGAATGTTCTGATCACTTAATTGTTACCTCTGAAGCCTAATTGTGGCAAACTAAGTATCATCTGATTCACTGATTGTTTTGGCAGGCCTGCTGAAAAGATTTTGAACTTGCAAGCTCATGTGTTTTTCCAGTTGTTTCAACTGGGCTGTCTGATGCCTCTCCTTGCAAAACTTGCTTCAGATTTTATGGAAAATAGTCCACTCCCAAACTGCATTAGGAGGCTTATTTGAAAGGGTCATGCGTGTTTCATTATGTATTTGTTTGTTAGAAGACAAATTAGCTCTCAAATGTTGGAGGTTTATTTCTAATCCTTTCATATTACAAAAATGAGGTATTTGAAGGGATTTGAAAGTTTGGGAAAGGGTAGAAAGAGAAAAAGATAAAAGACATCAAAACCTACAGCTTGTGAGAAGTTTTCTGTAGTTGATGATGTATTCATTACTGAGCATGTTTTTAGTCAGTTTGCTCAAAAATAAACTAGCTTCTAGGTTTCAGTACAGCAGATGTATGAATCTGTTTCCAACTTGTGATGCTTTCACATAATCCCATTGACTTTATTGAGTACAGAAATGTGTATTTCTTAAACATGAGTGTTTGAATATAGTTTGCTCCACTGTTTTCAGTAAACTGTCAAAATCTTAGCACAATTTTTTTTCCAGACTTTTGAGTCTGTTGTATTCTTTCTGACTCTGTTGTTGTACATGCAAGTGATTTTTTCTGTCATGTTTTGAACAAATTTTAGTGCTGTAAATGCTTTTATTGTCTTTCATAGTTACATAGGTAAATGAATAATACTGAAAGAAAGGAGATTTCCACATAGTATCTTACTGACTTGCCAAAAAGGCATTTGCTCTCTACCTCTGTGTGTGGTTGTGTTTCTTGCATATCAACACATGAGATGCCAGTCAGTCTGTCCATTTGCTTTCTGTGATTTTCAGGACATCACTGTCTTTTTTTTGACTATATTGTCTCTGAATTCTTCTTCATGCTTGAAGTTTAATCTTAGAAGCCTTGCAGAGAGAGGGAGCTCCAGCTTGATGTGTCCATACTTTCTCTGCTGAAGTCCAGAACTTGTTTTTGGTTTTGTTTTTTTTTGTTTTTTATATTAAGCAGTCATCTTTTTCTGTGAAAAAATTTCTGAATTCTTTACATTTACATCAGTTAGCAGGTAAAATCAGTGTATACTTATCTGAATACTTCAAAATATGGAACTCAGATACTTATTATGGAAAAAGCATCACTTTTATTACATGGCACTTGATCCAAAATGCTATCTGACTCCTTATCTTCTACAAATGACAGCTGATATATCTTAAAGCAAATAACCATTAGCCAGATACTGTTAATTCTGCCACTGGTAAAATTAATATAGTAACAAGGTGGAAGGACTAATGAAGAAGGTCAAAGTGTCTGATTACGTGCAAGTAATTCATCAAACTTCAAACCCTGGATCATGGCACCACAAACTAATAAAATGTATAGCCAGTGCAGGAAGCCTTTAAAAACGTAAAGCACTGTACTTTTAAGAGAGTTAGCTAATTGTTATCTGTTAAAGTCTAGGTATCCCAGTGATAGTTATGTTTGTATGCTGTTCTAATGTAGGGAACAAATTATATCTCCTTTTTTAACTCTGAAGTTGTTAAATACACAATCTTTTGGTAAAGAACTTGATAGTTCTAAAGGTGAAAAATACATAAAAATAAGTATCCTTGCAGTGTATGAATTCAGCAAGTCATAAACCAAAATTTCTTCTGCTACAGAAGGACCAGAACTGTAGAAGTTGTAAACAATGTAAAATATCCATCTTTCTACATTGGAGTAGTAGATACAAAATTATTTCCATACTGGTTATGATCTTGGATTATCCATTTACTTTCTGTTGTTGCCTGAGTTTTATTCTTCTGTTTAATAAAGAAGAAAGGCTGCTGCACTGTAAGTTGGCAATTAAATTACATAATGTTCCCAGAAAATAATAGTGTTAAGCAAGCTATTCATTCCCTTGTTGAGCTTAAAGTGAGGCTCTGGTTTCACCAAGGCTGATTCTCTTGTCTGCATTTAGGTGGATGAGCCCTAGCAACTCTGGTCATAGTTAAGGTCCAGATACAGATATTATAAGGTCCACTATGGTATAGTGGTCTGAGCATCCCCTGTCGAAAATCCTGTATTATGACAACTGTTCAACCACTTCCATGTGCTTCCCTGTTCTAAAAAGTGGCCTTTGAAAATTCTGAGGTGAAAGTGTTCCCAGTGTTAAAGGTGTTGTGATTTCAATTCTATTTTAATGAAGTAAGACAGCCATTGTGGTATTTAATGGATATGCTGAACTCGTATTTGTATGTGCACAGAAGACAGTAGAGACAGGTTTTCTAATTCTGATTGAGTGCTTGTTTGAGGTTGAGCAGCCATTTTCTCTAGGTCGGATTTCTTGTTCTTTTGATAGTCGGCAAACAGCAGGGTATCTTGTCTATGTTAGGTCTTGCTCTGTCACTTAAATGCCTGAAGAAAGCCTAGATACTGTCTTTGATATCTCATTTTAAAGTCAGTGTGGTGTCTTCTGGAAATACTGTTTCAGAATTATTTCTAAAGCTACTGAAAGAGGCTGGACAATCTATTCACAGGCCAGGCTATTCATTTTTTAAATGTTAGTTATGTTCATTCAGGCCTTAACTATTTGCATACTTTGAGAGGGAAAATTAGGAGGAAACAGTAGCTGATGGGATGTGAGATACAGGAAAATCCAACTGTCTTGGTGTGTCTCTACTGTTAAGTAATTCCAAGCGAACACAGACATAGTGCTTGACTATTTTGCAGGATTGAAATACAGTAGTGGAAATCGTCATTTGAGGTAATTTTCTAGAATAATTTTGCCAGTATATATGCTTGCATTAAATAACTGCTGAAGCCACTGTTAACTTACCCTGCCAAATCTTAGCTCTGACTCCAGAAGCTATTACATGTGGCAGCTATTAGATAATAGTTAATGTATGTGATTTGATTATAGAAATCACTTTTTAAAATAGACAAAAATAGTTTTGCACCAGTATTGTCTTCAGTAACATCTGAAGAGTGAGAGAAATGCTCATTAACACTTTTGGGCTTTCTTTAATTTTTTGGGGGGGACTATACATCATTTTGTGATATTTACTATGCATACCTATAGAAGGATGCAAGAAAAAAAAATCCATGTACAAGTTTTTACTTAATATTTCATTTAATTAATTCGTTAATTACAAGCAAAGTTAGAGATTTTAAAAAAAAAAATTCGTCAGAACAACGTACATATAAAAATTTAAAAGACCATTGGACACTGTTAATTTTTAGCTCTATATAAATTTCCTGCTCTTTTTGGACTTCCAGAAGTTGCCATGAAACAGTTCTCTCTGCGTTTATTGTTTTCTTAAATATGCAGTTCCTAGAAGTTTATCAAGCCTGTGTAGTCTTTTCACTGTGCTGTGTCTGTATATGCAGTTAGGAACAGGAATTCTGCATCAGAGCCTATAGGGAGCAGTCCTTCTGGCCTCTTTAGGAATTTTTTTCAAGAGGGTTTTCATGGAAAACCAGAAATTTCTCCCCTGATGCTCAGAAAAGTATTAGGGCATGGTTGCAAAGGCAGATAAGCTGATCTAATGGCCCACTGCTGCTGAGAAGTGTGGTTCTCATTTTCCTTACCCACCACCTTTAAATGACTTGGGTTTTTTCTTTTCATTTGAGTATAAAGGAGTAATTTTCTACTAGATTAGTGAATTGAATTACTTTTCTAAGTGGTTGGAGGACTGCTGAAGCACAAATAGAAGAGAGAGGGGCACATAAGCACACAGTGGAGAGGAGAAGGGTAGAAGCAGAGTAGAACTTTCCTCTCTTGGCTGCAGCCAGCTGTTAGATCAACTCTTTTGGATTAGTGGTATCTTCAGGAGCATCCAGTTATTGTGAATACAGCATATTTTTAAAAGAATGAGAAAGTCATTGGCACACCTGAGGTTTCTGGATGCTTTCTTGAGTGTTTCAGGCTTCTTTTCTGATCCTCATCGTCTTGTCTTCCCTGAAGTTCTGGCAATTTTCAGTCAATCTTAAATCTTTCATTTGAGATCATAGTATGTAGCAGATATGTTTTCAATTGCTGGGGTTTAGGTCGTTATTGACCTTCCTTCCTGTCTCTTGAGTTTGCTGCGCCCATTTAAAATCCTTTGAAGGACTGAGAGAGCAAAAAACAGTAATCGGGTAGGGAAATGATGTCCAACATTTAAATATTTCTAAATGTGTAAGTGCTACAACAGAGCTATTTGTAGTTACAGAGATCAGAGAACAGAGAAGCTATCTATTGACTCAGGAGCTTATACTCAGCACAGCTGACCATAAAGTAATACAGAATTCTCTAAACCTCACCTTTCTACCTTTGCCAGTTTCTTTGAAGCCAGCTGGACTTCCAAAATCTTTTAACAGCTGCCTATGCTTTTGCCTGTACTAATTTTAATTGTCAGGTGGTGTAGCAGTAATGAGAGCTAACTGTGATTTTGAAAGGCTCCTGGTTTGGTCCTTTAAAAGCATAGTTCATATAGAAGAGGAGCTAAGTGGATGCACTGCTAAGCTATTTACTTTTCATTAAAACTAAATTATTATGTAAAACTCTGAATTCTGTTCTTAATAAAGAAATAGAAGCCAGTTCCTCTGTGGCAGTTTTAAAGAGTGCAGGAGCTAAGCCTGCTCCTCATTTATATTTCTCTGCGGTATTAGTGGCATTACTTTTTCTTCCTTCTTACTTTTGTGTAGAGGAGAAGAAGCCTAAAGTCAAGAAACCAAAATCAGAATTCCCTGTATACACAGTTCTAGAGTCAAGTGCATATATACCATCATATGATCATGGAGCTTCAATCGAAGAGATTGAGGAACAGATGGATGATTGGTTGGGAGGCAGGAACAGAACCCCAAAAAAAAAAGTAAGTTCAAAATCTTTCATGCCATTATATATTTTCAGTGTTGGTTTGTTTGCTTGCCTCTTAGGAAAATACAATATTGTATGTATACCACTACAATATTCATATTCTGTTGAAGTCTAGAAAAGTATTGTCAAGCAGAGACATAATGGAAAAGATTATATCAATGCTCAATGTAATTTGTGTAATGATACTGGAAATGTTATAATAGGATGTCATTGATTAATACATGAAAGCTCTCTATGGTTTCCAATATAAATACTATTCTTGTTCACTAGAAATTAGTATAATATAATGCTGTCAAGTTATATGAGGCTTGGTTCTTTCTCTTAATTGCAGTTAATAACATTTTGCTTGCAAGAATAGATTCCTGTCTGTTAAAAAAAAAGGGGGGGGGGGCAAAGGAAAAAGAAAGAAGAAACCTTTGCTTCTTAATATCCAGCTGTAATACCTTTTGATTGTGGAACTCCTTATGTACTTAGTGCATTTCATCTGCTTTATGGAAAAGTCCTTAAAGTTTGACTTGGCCTATTGTTAAGGTTCTTTCTATTTAGAGATAACTGTTCTTAGTGGCGGTTGCTGTCGTTGTCTTCTTATAAATTTTATTAAAACATACTGGCTTGAAAAACGTATAGTTTTAATCTTAGAGATACAGAAGTGAAAGAAGTGTTATCAATTGCCTTCCTGACCTAAAACCCCGCCCTGCTTGGAAGACTATGATGTGTGCGTTTAGAGCGGAGTTAGGGCAACACATTGACCTCAGTGTCAAAATAATGAAAAGCTCCTGTTGCCATTTGTCTGATTCCTCTGTGCTGCAGATGTACTTCCTCCTTAGTTTTTTCAAACCTGTGAAAAATACTCTGTCACGTTTTTTGCCAGACCTTAAAGTTTTTACTAAAATAATCAGAATTTTGCATAACCTATTTAATCATCTACACTATTGGGTTCCTAAGCTTCATGACTTCCTGGTTGTCAGTTTTCTCTTGCTGTTACTTTTGTCTTTTTGTATTAATAATACAGACATCTGCATTGTGTTTGCTGTTATATTTCTGTAACAAATCCATTCTGCAAATATGCTTTTCTTTTGACTTTTGTGCAGGGGATTGGCACTCTGAATCCTTAACCACTGGGACATATTTTCGTGCACTTAGAGTAAGAACTCAGGTCTTTAATTTTACAGATGAGTTGCCTGGGAGTTAAACAAAGCAATAACTGTACATATGCTCTTAACTCAAGAAAGTGTCCTGAATTGGATTCCTGTTGGTTGCATCCCTGTGAACCAGGTTTCCTTACCAGGCTGTGTGGAAAATGATTAAAGGAGAAAAGATGTATATTTGTTTTCAGTAGCTCAGGTTGGTTGCATGCTTGACTATCTGGATCCCCAGTTCACCTTCCCCTCTGATGGAAATCAAATCTTTCTTTGGATTTCCATGAAAATGAAGGAACTGAGTAAGACTGGGCTTATGTCGTCTACATAGAGTATATAGAAGTTGTGCCTTCAGAGGCACTGCCAAAAAACCAAGTTGTAGATATGTCTTTTCAGAAACAGGAGTCACAGAAATTAAAACATATCAGAGAGCTGTTATTAAAAGGTAAGTAACTTGGTTTTCTATGCTTACACCTGGAGGTTCAGTGTTGCACCTATCACTTTGATTGATGAGTTTATTTTTTGAATTATATTCTGTTGCAAATGGGGTTAACATTTTAGGGACAAGCAGGCAATTTGCAGGTGTACTGTCTGAGTAAAGTGTTTGACCTGAACAAACTGTGATGAGGCATACTTCCTTTGCTTGACAGCTAATATGTTACCACAATGCAACATCGACATTTAATACAGTAGTGGAGAGAAACACATTCATAAACTGCACATAGAAATGGAAAATATATGTTACCAGCTGAAGCAGCTTGTAGGAGCCATTTGTATGTCAATATGAGAACGTCTGTGTCATATGATTTGTAATAAGCTCACTGGGAAAATAGTTGTACCACAAGTGAATTGTTCCCAACTGTCATTTGACACATTTTCTTGTTTAGAAAGATGTATTTTCCTTCAGTACACATAGATACGAACTTTGACAGCATCGCTGTTCTACCTCCTTCTTCTGCTTCTTGCATGGGTGTGCAGTAAAGTGCTGTGTAACATTCACCTCTCGGTTCTGCTTGTCTTAGGAAGAAGTTACTCTTTCATAAATCATTTTGCCATCAGACTTTTTCTTGGGATTGCTATGCTTCACTCATGAGAAACCTTGGTACCTTTTTTTATTAATTTTTTTTCATAATAGCTCAGGGATGTGGGCTCTGTGCAGCCAACCAGGCTTGAGAGTCATTTGCTGAGTGATAAGATCAAGTAGCTTGATAACGTGGAATTGCTGTTCCTGATGTTGGTACCCTGAGTGTAGATGATTACTATTCATTTAATATTGTTCATGCACTGCTTTGCACTATGGACATCTTGTTCTTTAGGAGGTGCCTGCAATCCGTGGACTACTGTTTTGGACGCGCTGTACCACGCAGAGTGCCCAGTTTTATAAAAAGTTACATAGTGATCAGTTGTTAAGTTAAAGCCAGTCCCTGTGATTATTTATATTTATTTTCAAAGTTTTTTCAAGGAGGTGGTTTGCATTTTTTTTGGTTGTTTTTTGTGGGTTTTTAGTTGGTTGGTTAGGGGTTTTTTTGAAAGCTGATTTAACAGCTCATGGGCTACAGTACTGTCAGCTATTTATTAACGTTTCTTCCAGTTTGGAGGAGTACATTTGTCCTCCTTGGAAGAAAGACTCTAGAAGGCTAAGGTTATGAATTTAGATGTATCAAAGCTGTAGAAAAGAAAAAAACAGATTTTTATTGTTCTAGCTTTAACAGGAGTCTGGACATTTTTCTGACAGATATTAATCTAGGACTCAGTAGCTCTGCAAAGTAGATTTACTAATGTAGAGAAGATTACGGCATTCAGAAGTATCTACCTCACCATTGTTTCATTAAGTTTACATAAAAGCTCTATGTTTTATTTGTAGAGCCAGGAGTGTGGCTTTGGCATTGCAGAAAGATAACATGCCAATTTTCTTCATAAAATAAATTCTTCTAATTGTTGACAATAACTGGAACTCTGTATTTATTAAAAAAAAATATATTTGTGTTTCAGTCAAGGATTTGATTAATTTAAAAATAGTGGGTTTGGAGGAAAATATGACTTCAGGTAGCCTAGAAAGATAGGTCTGGTAAGTCAGGAGGTGTAGGAATAAAGTGCAACTTGACAGAAGTTTAAGCTGTTGGATATTGTAACTGAATAGAAGAAAATGATAAATGTTGATGTAAAGAAATAGGTCAAGAAGAATTGGGCAGAAAGGCTGGAATTAAGATTAGGCATGACCTGGGGTTAGCTTTGGAATAGAACAAATAATTTGCTTCAGTGTTTATTGAAGGTGATCCTAAAGTAAAGGTTAATTAATATTGCTTGGAAATGAGAATTGCCATCTCTAATGGTGAGGTGAAGTTTTAGTTTTATATTCAGAAGAGTCTGTAGGCTAGTCCTTACCCCAGAATTCATTTTAAGTATCATTCTTACTGAACAGCAGACATTGTCTTTTTTAAAGAAGAAAAATAAAAATACATGCAACTGTTTCCCTACTAAGTGTCAATTCAAAATGAAACAGCAGCAATGTAAAAGTGCCAGGAAAAGAATATAAAATGCAGTTAGGCATACTAGTGTGTGTTCTGGATTGGTCTACTAATTTTTATTGATAGTTGCTTAGAAAGATTTGGATTTTTTCTGTCTGGTGTCTGAATATGATAGGGAAGCTATTAGTGTACTATTGATTACTGTTTGCATAGGGTTTAAGTATTGAAGTAGATAAGGAACAGGCTATAGAGAAGAAAATGGCTTCCTTCTTAGGCAAGGTAAAATGATCTACCGAGGGATGTAGATAGAGGAGTGTTTTCATAAGGTTACATAGCTGGCCTGAAGTGTGCTTATGGCATTGTAAAGTTACTCCTCTGTCTTAGATGGAAACACATGAAGTTTATGTCCTTATGGGGCATGTCTTGTCATGTTGTTACGCTTTACTTAGAATGACTATTGAAAGAAAGTGAGCTATTGGAAGATAGTTAGATAATATTCATTATTACAGAACTGGGAAGTAATTTTTCTGCATTTCTTTGCAGCAGCGATCCATTCACCTTTGGGACATTTTGTATAATTTTGATTGTTGTACTTTTCAGAAAGAAAAATTAACAGAAAGACTAGATCAGCAGTAAAAATAAATTCAGAGAAAAATATTTATGAGGAAAGGTTAAGTAGGTGGAGTTCTAGATCAAAAAAGAGAAAGCCTTTGGGTAAAAACTGGGTGGATCATTATTTCAATCTGTTCCAGGCTTTTTTAGGTAAAATTAGAATCATTTATCATTACTTCCCACCTTCCATAAATTCAGAGAGAAAGTAATATCAAATTTAGTTTGCAGCCAGGATGTTTAAATTCAGACAGGGGATGCACAAAACTAGAACATGTTACCTGGACCATTTATGAAGACTTTCTTCCACCATCTATCGTATTCTTCATCTGTTGAAAACAGTGTGATGAGACTCAATTGCATTTGAGAGCCTATAAATAAAGTGACGAGACTCTTGAATTTTTTCAGTATAGATCATATACTTACCTACCACTAAATTGCATATTCATATGGTGCTGTTTACAGTATTCATGCAAACCACATATGACTATGAAACTGAGAGGAATTACTAAAAGCTCATTCTTATGCTGGTACAAAGCTCTTCAAAACAAGTACTGAAAAAGTGTATTCGTAAAATTGTTTTTGTTTTGCTACTGAATGTTTGTACTCCCAGATCAGATCCTCTTTCAGGTTGGTAAGAGGAAATAAGCAGCTTAATTTACTTAGTTTGAGTTTCTGATTTAGGTTTTTTTCTTTTCCTTTACCTGTCACCAAGAATTTACTGGAATGTAAATGTGTATGCTTGTTAGGAGTTAGGGGAAATTTAGAGGGAATATGGCAATGGACTTCCTAATAGTTTGCGTTATTTTGTGCCTTGCATATGTTTTTAAGCCAGTATTCCACTACATTAACCCTTTACTTCCCCATTGTGCCACGTATCACTTGGAGCAGGAATTAAAAAAGAGAAACTTATTGGAGGTCATATTTTGTTAAATATGATCTTGTTCTGTCCTTTCTGCAAATACTCATGCAAGAATATACATATTCACAGTTTCTGGAATCATTCTATTGATGAATCATTGCTAAGTAATTTCTCTCCCAGGGGGATTTCTCTTGAATTGTTTGTTCTGATTTGATTTTACATTATTTGTAACACACATTGTTTTCATGAGAGTTCATTGTTTGTGTGAATAATGATGCTGTTGCATGAAAATCTTGGCCCTTGAGAAATCAATGGGAGATTTATTGTTGTCTTCAGTGGGACCAGGATTATAATTCCTTTTGGTTTATAGATTCCTCATTTTCTCTCACTGGAATCTCTTCATATCATTATTTGACTCATTCGTTTCTTGAAGATAGAGTTCCAAGTTCTGCCTCAATGAGGGGTAAATACTTTTGACTGTTTGGTCTGTAGAGGGGAGATAAAGGTAGAGAAAGATGGTGCCTGATCCCTTCCAGCTGGACCAGATGCATGGATTGAAAATGATGTTTCTCATTATTTTTGTTTTTCATGTTATCCTGCAGTGCTTCTTGGCATTTGGGGGGTTTTGATACTGCAGGAGCACCTGGCTTCATTTTACTAAAGCAGGGGCAGTAAAAACTACTTTTGTGCCCAGAGCTTGGGAAGCTTAGATAATGTGGAATCCCTGCATCTGCTAGACTTCACTTTTTAGCCTTAAATGAGGATTATTAAAAATATCATGAAACGAAAGTACATGTAAGCGTTGTTTTTACGCAGTTTGTTGACTGGTGCTGGAAACACAGTAGTTACCATCTTTTCCAGTTGTTGAACTGTCAGCTGGGATCATCTTGTACTGAACTCTCTCCTGGTTAAAATGCAGTTTGTGGTTTTGTTTTTCTCAGGCTGGGCCATCAAAGCACTGTGTTTCATAGCTAGGATACTGATAACTGAGTGAGCTTTTTAATCATGAAGGTTTTATTTGAAAGCTGGGTGGGGAACAATATAAAGTAACTTTAAATGTACAAAGGAGGTCGCTGCTTTATAACACTAAAAGGCAAAATGCTGTACGAATGCTAAATTATTGTTTTGTTAGTTTAAAAAGTATCATTTTGACATTTGAATCTTAGCCATTTTAAAATCTTGCACATTTCATAATTGCCAGCTAGCCTGCCACCTGCTCTCTCTTGCCTTGAATCTTCCCACATCTGTGTTGCTTTGAAATCTGAGTATGCTTTTTCTTTAGTAGCAAATAAGATGGTGCTTGTTCTTATCAGATGTCATAGGATGGATTACCTGAATACAGTTTCCAGGCTTTTAAAAAATGTTAATTCCTTAAGCAAGGAGTTTGTATCTTAGCAGGATTAAGGTTTTGTGTAAACCAAATGTTTTAATAAATTGGTTTCTGAGGGGAAGGTTTATTCTGTTTTAGTGTGCTACCTGAGGTCATGTAGTTTTGAAATAAACTTACTTTCTTTTTCTAAGCAGTGAAACAAATATAGGATCTGAAAAGTGTTAGGATTCTAATGCACTTTTATGCCTGGGATGGGTACAAGTGGGCAGCTAGCAGTCGGGCGTTCTTCATGAGTGTCCTGCTAGTGCACTTTGGCCCAAACGAGAGGGATTGCTGTAGGTCCAGTTGCTGTAACTCCTTGTGTCCACTGAATTTAAGGCTCTATATTGAGATTGCCAGCAACCATACTTGTTAGTGTCAGTTATGAAGCTATTCACTAGAAGCTAGTCTAAGCTCGTAATACATTTTAACCTGAGCCCCAAACTCTCATCAAATGGTGATGACTTTGAGTCACGATGGATCTGGGCCATATTGAATTTAGTAACCCTGAGGTGAAAGTCTTGGTGTTCTGTTACCAAACTTTTAAGCAATGTAGTGGCATTGAACAGATACATCATTGAATAAAAAACACCCAAAAATCTGCATTAGACTGATACTGAAAGTGTTAAGGCAGAAGAGTCCAGGCTTTCCTCTGGATTATTATGCTTTGTGTCACTGCAAATGTTGTGGACTCAGCCTGAATATAATATTGGAGTTTGCATTTTGAAAGAACTATACAGTTCATGTCTTATAGGTAACTCCTACAGCTATCAAATTTACATTAGAGTTATTAGTGTTAATCAAAAATCTACTTTTGTCCTATACGCATACTTTTTAAAGTAGGTGCTTAAGCTTATCTGTATAATATACTAGGGCTCCTGCCTGAGGTTGGTAAACAGGTACAGAACAATGTATGCATTTTTTTTCTGCATAGCAGAATGATATTGATAAAATATTGATGATACCAATTCGGACAGTGTGGGAAGCAGGGAACAGGGCTGAAACAGTAAACAGGCACCTTGGTTATTCTAAGCTGTTTGTGTAATTTTTGTCCCATACATACATACGTACATACGAGTGATTCTATTTTTCCTTCTCTTTTTTGGCTACCTACCAAGTCAGCCTAGTGAATGAAAGAAAACTAGAAAAACCTTGAATTTTTCAAGTATCATACCAAACAGGCAATGTTTTTGTTTGTTGTATGGCTAATCTTTTTGTCTCTTTATGAGACTGTTTGAACTAGAGCAATCTATTACTAGCAGATTAGGGTATTTAGTATATTTCTATTCAACTGGTATATTTTTTATTTTGTTTAGAAACAGTAGATTTATATACTCTTTGAGTTGTCTTTCCTTAAATGAAGACAATAACCTTCTTTTCAGGTTTGTGTCTTAAATATTTAAGCCTCTATGGAATTTACTTTGGACTTGAATAGCTTTCAGGAGAGAATAAATGTGATTTAGAAAAAAAAGAAATATTTTTAATTACTGAGTTTTCCTTGGAGAGGATGACCCGCATCTTTAGATCTAGAGTAAGACCTCTCTGCTTTTGAGCTGTGAATATCAATTCATTAGAGTCAGAAATCTAATTTCATCTGCAGTATTAAGCATGCAGTGCCTTTAATCCTTAGCTTTTCTTAAAGAAGAATAAAGTTACAGGGTGATGGTGGTATATTCTTCCATTAGCATCTCAAGTTGGTGTTCTCAGTGTTATAGCAAATACACATCAAAGAACAAATTGTACTTGTAAATACAAAATAATTTCTCGTAGTGTTGGATTCAGAGAAAATAGTTGTTGTGACTGGGACAAATGCCAGAAGTAGTAAGCATTATGGAGTTTTGCCTAAAATAGGTCAGGGATATTTCAAGACTGTGAATAAACACTAACTGAACAACTGCTAGGTAGGAATGTGGAATTTCTGTATTTTCTTTTCTGCCTTTCTCTCTTCAACCTATTAGTTACATTTGATAGGCCAACAAAGTGTGGGAAACTTTTTTTATTTCTTTATTCTTTTATTTGTAGAAATTAATGGTGTGTTCATAGAATATGCAATTAAATAATATTCTGCTCTTGAATGTATCATGTTCTGGCTGGCTACAACTAGTTCGGGTGGAAGGGTTTTCTAGTCTATGCAAGCAGGCAAGTAATTTTATGAGCCTTTAAGGAGAGTATTTAAAAGCATCTAAATAATATAGAGAAATTATTTGATAGAGAAATAATATAGAGAAATTATTTGATAGCCAGAGAAAAATTTTTTGGAAGCAGTATGTTCACAGCACAACAAAATTTCAGTCTACATTGCAAAGGAAACAAACAGCCAAATACATCTTTCCCTAAGGATGTTCTGTAAAGATAGTAACAATATGTTGTATGAACTCTTATAGATTAGTTAAAAAATAAATCAGCCATGCATATGTATTGAATTAAGGCAGTACAATTAATATTTGCCTGATAGTTCCTGATCTTGATTGAGGTTTTAAACTTTGTCCAGTTAATATAGTAGCATAGGTTCTTGTCTTGTGTAGACAAGAATCAAAATAATACACTGTTTTCAACACCATGCTATAGGTGCTGTGTTGTCAAATTCTAGCTTTCAGTAGTTTTTCAACTAAATTTGTATTCCAAAAGAAGTGATTGATATGACTTGCTGCTGTAATTGTCTGCTGTTTTTACCTGTGTGTTTTCTGTATGTAGTCCTTAGTGGTTTGAGTCTGTCAGTTGAAAAACTACTCAAGAGCTTATGTTAATTTTTTGAAGTATTAATCTGCATGGACAAACACACAGGGTTTTTTAAATGCAGCTCTGTTTCTGCACCAGGCAGCACTGTAACCTCTGTTTAGTCAAACTGGGTCGATATCGCTTCTATATACCTTTTATAACTCAGGTTGGACTTCTTCAATTTACCTCAGGTCTTGACTCGTGTTTCAGTTCTGAGATTTACATGGTAGTTTTCTATCAGAGAAAGAAATGGTAATGACAGTAAGAGAAACCTCTTACCTGTGAGAAGAAACAGGAACTCAGTCTTTCCCAGTTAACTGCTGAAAATCTGACTCTTGTCATTGGGAGTGTCTCTTCTGTCCTGAAGCTGATATCCATTTTACATAAATTTGCAAGATGTGCAGTGCCTTTGTAAATACTAGTCTTCATTGCATTGGTTTTGTCTTTCTTTTAGCCTGGGAGAGAGGTAGAAAACACATCCGATGGGACTGCTCCAATTTAGTGTACTTGGGGTCAAGTTGTGATGGAAATCCTGATTTTCCTTGGCAGTGTTCCCTCCCTGTCACCTCCTGTCTGAACTACAAAAGGAAGAGTAGAAAAACAGAAGGAAGAGACTGTAGTTGCACATACAAAGGGTAAAAGCTGGAGGAAGATGGGAGAGCTGGTTAATCGCTGTGACCTTGCCCTGCTTGCTCCTGCCCATCGGACAGAAGGGAGATAGCAATCCTGTGTTAACATAGTGTATCCTCGTAATTTTGCCAATGAATGAGAGACAAGGATGATAAATATCCCTGAAAAGTGCTTTTCACAGGATCCACAGCTTGGGGATCAGAAAGAATTTTCAGTTTATGACCCTAACTTCTCTAGTGCACTTCACTGCTGCTCTTTTCAGCTTTCTAACATGAATTTGAAAAGTGTGGACTGTTACAAAATATTTACTTACTTTTCGTGCTATGAGTTTAGCTATCTTCAAATTGGAGAATTAAGTCAACTTCAACTAAATCTACTTTAATTTGTAAATGTGAACACATACTGATGTTTTTATATCATTTTTTCCAGATAAACCAGTTAAAAGCTGATTAGATTCAGCATCTTACCTTTCACAATGCACAGTGCTGCAGCTTTCCCTTTTCTTCCTGAGGCCATGACTATGGCCAAATTTGGGATTTGGCCAAATTTATTTATAGATGTTGCCCAGAAATTAGAATCTAGGGTAAACTCTAGTAACTAAAAATAAACTGAGCAGTGTGAGAAATGTTTGGCTTTTGTTTTCCCAGTAAAGATGAATATGTAATCCTGCCTTGCCAAGGAATGATTTAATACTCCTGACATAAGCATTTTGCCACGTAGGAATTTTCAAGGAATTTAAATCTAGCTATTAACCATTTTCTGTATGGTTTTTGACAGTGGGGAAGCAGTCTTGAAAAGACAGTGTCTTCAAACCCTCAGTTCAGCACACTTAAGCATACGATTGCATTCTGTTTAAATGAATAGGAGTAGTGTCCATATTTGAAGTTAATTTGCATCCAATTCAAAGTGTACTTATTTGGCCTGAACCATTCTTCATAAAAAGCTACTAGATAATGTATTAATTACCCAAACCTGCAAAAGAGGAGAGCGCTCCTAATGATGGGACAATATGAGAAATAGCACATAGCAGTTGAGGCTTGTTTGTCATATTGGTGATGACGCTTCCCAAAAGGCAGATTATCTTAAAATACAGTGACTATCTTTGAGGTGCAAATTGTGAAGGAGATGAATTGCATCATTTGCAACTGAGTACTGTGCAAAATCTGTGTTTTGTTGCTGCCACTGGACTTTCAAAAGTAAGCATTCATCTACAGCATGCATTTACTTCAGCATGCATTTACTTACGAATGTTGCGGGTTTGATGTGTTGTATTGCATCAGATTTTTTACATAGACCTCTTCAGGGAACATCAGCATCCTAGCCATCCAGAATTCTCCTAGTGGTGTTCTCGATCTAATAATGAGATAAACTGAGTGCCTGGATTTGTTGCTTTGTTAAAACACACACACACCCCAACACAGAGAACAATATTTCAGTTTTACTGGTTGCTAGATGATGCTTGTAATTCACATTGGAAATCCAGGCTGGAACAGCTCTATAAAGAACATAATGACAACAGAGAATCTGGGTAGTAAGTTAGTAACTTCTAGTGTATGTGGAAGGTTGTTGTGGTGGTTTAAAACCAGCCATTAACTCAGCTCTGTGCAGCCTTTTGCTAACCCCCCCTTTTATCCCCTCTTTCCAGGTGGGATGGTGAGTAGAATCAGAGGAATGTAAACCCATGGGTTGAGATAAGAACAGT
>JAOEHY010003563.1:0-31423 GCA_025447955.1 Psilopsiagon aurifrons | reverse complement strand
CAAGGCCCGGCGGGGGCGGCGGGAGGGGCGGGCGCTTCAGCACCCGGCGGTCGCGGACAGCAGCACCGGCGGCGGCGGCTCTCCTGTGCGGGAGCCTGCGGCGGAGGAGGTCCCCCCACAGCGCACGGTGAGTGCCCCACACAGCCCCCAAGGGGTCCCTGCGGCCCGGCCCTGGCGTCGGGGTGCCCGGGCAGAGCGGGCCGGTGCTCGGCGGACCTGCTGCCGGAGCAGCGCAAGTCCCGGGGCGCCCGGGCGCGGAGGACGCGGCGGTGAGGGGCGGGTGTTGGAGCGAAGCGGCCGCTCCGCTCCGGTCTTAGTTATGAAACTTTGCGGTTGTTGCCTCGGGTCCGGCCTGTCGTGTCCCTTGGCAAGGCATCTTCCGTAGAAACTTCACCGACCCGTAAGGTGAGCACCGGGGCAAACCGGCAGTGCCGGGGTGTGTGTGTGTGTGGAGGGGTTGCTCCGTCTTACTACGGGCATTCATTTGCATGCATCCTAAAAACTTACTGGATTTAGGCAATACCAGCCTCACCGAGTTAATAGCAGGTGTAGTAGAAGTGTGGTACTCACTGTTTGCTGTCCGATTGAATACTGGAAGCTTGATCATCCCACCTGGACTGTATGAAGTAGCCCTTAGTATCTCAGGCCTTTCTCGGGTACTCAGCAAGGGCCACTCCTGTTCCAGGGAGGTAACAGCCAGCCAGCCAGCTGGGATTCACTGTCTCAAACTATTTGGAACTGTTCTTCAAATGTGTGCAAAGCAGAGCTGGTTCCCGGCATCTCAGGGCCAGTTCTCTGTGTCTTCTCAGCCAGGAAATCACTCTGCTGTGCTCACTGCCTTCTGCTGCCCACAGGCAGGTCTCTTTGTTACATCTGTTAAGGTGCTGCAAATCTCTAACTGTGTATATTATTTAGTCAAAAAGAGCATGGTTGACTACTCAGGTATGCACATTGTCTTCCACGTGCTGCTTTAACGGTGATAGTTTGTTCATGGGTCTCATAAAAAGCACTGAGGTAGGTGTGAATGGTGATGTGGATCAGTGTTAAAGGCCACGGAATGAATAATAAATGAAAGTGGATCAAGAGCAGGTACTCTCCCACACTTTATGCTTTTGTGTTCTCCTTAAACAATGGAGTCAGATGTGACTTGTGTATATCCCATTCAGAAACACAGAAACAACCTCCTTGTCCTGTCATTGCTCTGTGTGTTGTGGCTGCAGCACCCAGGAGTAAGGAGCAAGGGCTTGATGTATGGATGGGAAAACAGCAGGGTCTGTTTTATACTGCCTGCTCTGTTAAGCCTTAGACCTCCTTCACTCCCACAGTGTGATTCAAACAGAACAGTAATAATTCCTGTAATTTGCTGTTGATGCAGTCCTTTGACCTCGTGACAGTGTTACCTGCACATGGTCCCCACTCAGCTATGCATTAGAAGCATAACTTTACAGTAAATTTAGTTTTGTTGCCTCATTAGGCATCAGGCATACAGCACTGTAGTAAGGGCTATATGCTCTGTAATGATTCAGCTGCAAGAAAGAGAGAAATCTAACATCAAAACTGTCAAGCAAAAACCTTAACTTAAATTCCTGCCCCAGAGAGCTTATCAACAGCTCCTGCTCAAGTTCAGCAGTAACTGCTGACGCAGTAGAGTCCGATAATTTATGAATCTGCTATAAATCAGGGAGAGATAAGTGGACCAAGTTCCTTGAGAGATCACATTGAAATCACATTGAGATGGAATTATTTTGGAGAGTAAATTAAATAACTTTTAGTCTAGCACTGGAAATTCATTCATTAATCAACAGTGCTTGAAGGAATGAAATTTACCTGTATTTTCACAATGCTTCTAATCTGGATTGGTTTCATGGCCTTTCTAGTTCTTGGCTCTGATATCAGCCTCCATTCTGAACTGTAGGTCTGGGATTGCTGGGATGGAATAAGGGCTCCTCACCTCCAGGACAGGTTTGGTTGGTGCCATCATCCCTGCTTGGCCATGGCAGGTTGTGAAAGTGTCAGCAGCTTGTGCTCTGCTTTGCCTCTTTCATTCATGTTGAGCAGCCCTGGGTGGGTCACCCTGAGGTTATTGATGGTGTTTGTTGAATTCCCAGTGGCTTGATAGTCATCTGCATATGGGGATAGAACTTGTCATATGGATTTAAGGCATATATACATCTTACATGTCTGTGTTCAACACCCAGTGACTGTAATGGATGAAGCCAAATGGAACAGTCACAGGATTTGTAGGCACACTCCACATCCAATTTCACCATCAAACTGTAGGTAACCTGGAGTGAGGGAAGGTCCACACAGAGTGGAAGTGAGCGCAGGATTTATTGTACTAAAGTCAAATGCCCAGCTATGCTCATACTGGGCCAGTTCTGCTCCCATTTGCACCAGAGCAACATCTGATGAGAGAACTAAATTTATGCCATTTGGTTTCAAACATAAAAAGTAGTCTATTGAAAGTGAAAGTATGACTTTTCCCCTTTGCCACCATGACCTTCATGCAAAAATAATTGTTCAAAGCACCAGTTCAGAATCTAAGTTATCACTGGGAATCAGCAACCTATCTGTTGTCTACTGCTTACATAATCGGAGTACATAAAGGGAGAATGTATCTATATGAAAATGGCTTCTTCACATTGCAGAATTGCTCATAGATAAACCATTATTTCATGGGGTTCTTTTTTTTCCTAGCCAAGATATTTTTGTATTCCTAAAAACCGTTTCTTTCAGTACATGTGAACAAAAGAGTGGTTTTCCTCCATTAAACACTAGGAACTGGTACAGCGGATGTCGATTTATGTCAACATCAGCTGATTTTCTTCTCCATTACCCTTTCTGCTGGATCTTTGCTTATCTAGCAGGTCCTGTCTTCTTGACATCTGATGTCACATTGGACGTTTTCTCACATTCAGTGATAGAGAGCTTGACTCAGTCTTTCTCAAGAATTGGTGGTGTCATCTGCATGATGGATATTATACATTATTGATAGTGATGGAAAAGTCACAAATACACACAACTTTGCTGCAGGGCCTTATCCTTTTTCTTTGGTTTATCACAGCTTTAACTTCTCTCTGCATTTTAGTAATTATGTCAGCAGAGACATTTCATGCTGCCTTCACCACTGAAGAGTAGTAGTACCCTAGCCCTGCAGCCATAATCCTTTTTTTCTGATGTAGTTTGGGGGGAGTTATGCTGGTTTTTACTTTATCACAAAAACATTTCAGTTTTCAGCTAGGGGAACCCTTGCTCTTACAGATGCAGAATTAAGAGCAAACTCTTGGACAGCAAGTACTTTGCAGTTAAGTCATGTGGGTTTTCCCCCCATTTTTACAATGTAAACCTGGAAAACTAGTGTTCAAAGGAAGTCCCACTACTCTATTGTGTAGTCAGAGAGTAACTTTCTAATATAAGTGTGGGAATTAATTAATAAAAAGACAAATGATATGTTAACATGTTAAACACAAATGGCACCATAAACAAACTTGCAGGACATAGTAATTTTTTAATTAGGGATTCCAGCTTGCCCTCTCACCAGTTCCCTGAGACTTGTTTTCTGGAAGTTCCCAGTAAAGCCTGGTCCAGGGTACAGACGGCTTTTCCAGCTCAATTTAAACTCATCACTTGCTGCAGCGCCACAAAGAGCCTTTATTCAGAGGCATCTTACACTGCTTAATAAATAAACCAGACTTTATGCCTTCTTCCATAAAATGAAAACACTTCTGGGGTGAAATAGGGTAATTGCTTAACAGCAAATACTTTTATAAAATATGCAGAGCAGAGCACGAGTGATGCAGAGAGTTTTATGGAACACGCATGCGTTTGCCTTCAGCTTTTTGGCTTACCCCAAGGAAAACTCTCAATATCCATTGTACTACTATAAGTACTATCAAAATCCACCCTCAATACTTTGAAGGCTAGGTACTGATTCAGAAGAGGAAAAATTACCCATCATTGCATTGACTGAATGAACTAAATGCAGGTTCCAGCAAGGAAGGTACAGTATTTTTTGTAAGGATCAGTAAAAAATGAAAAATCCAGTCAATTTCCTGTGTGTGTTGGAACCCTTTCAAAACAGACATAACAGCAAACCTGGCAGTTCCCTCTGATGCTTTCATGACCAAGGCCGTCCCACAAGACAGGTTCTTGGAAATGTTCTGCCACTGGGTCTCCCTTGATGTAGATGAGGGGAGAAAGCCTCTGTGGAGCTCCTGAGGAGAGCATTGACTTTGTAATACCCTCTATCCTCTGAAAACAGCCCAGAATTAGGACTATGATGACACACTGCGTGGCTCATTCCTCTTCTGGCATTTGAAGAAGAGAGATAATTATGAAGATGGTTAATAGATGGAAAAGGAGGATTGTTTCATTCTTTACCTTGCATGCTTTTGCTGCAGTTTAGTCATAATAATGAGAGTTTTTGATAAGTGAGCTTGGGGTTGAGTCACTGGTATCCTGAGTGAGTAAATAGATTTTGGTATTAGCTTGAGGAGCTAAGCAGAGCAATCATGCGCTGCTGTTGGAAGCTGGCAGGCAGAAATGGGGAGGCAAGCATCTCTGGAGATGGGAGAGGATTCTTGACTCTCATTCTTGCTGACTTGGGGGAATTACCTTGAAATGCCCTGGGTCAGCTGATGAGGTGTCTGAGCAATCTCCATGCTTGCTGGAGCCCATGGGAGATGTAGGCACCCAAAAGGTTTGAGTGTCAACATGCCTCATGATGGGACCTGGAAGTGGGGATATCCAAATCAGTGTCCAACTGAGAATGTGCTCTCAAGCTGTGTTTGTGTCACAGCATGTCAGAGGGGAAAACTGCGGTGCAGAGCCATATGTTATCTCCTTGTCCCTGGTGGTTCTCATTATAGTCCTTTGCTTACTATGCACAGAGACACAAAGGTAAAAGACTTTGAAATGGGTTTGTTGGTGCATATCATCGCAATCCACATTTCAAACTCAGGAATAAGAAAATATTATCTTTGAGGCGCAAGGCAATTGTTGACACAGTCATTTTTATTTTTGTTTTTACTGCAGTTAGAAAAATCCTGGAAACCACAAGTACAGAGTAATGAAATGATGCACTTTTTCCTGTAATGATGGAGCCAATAAAAGGCACCCATTGAGAATAATGTCTCAACAGCCAGAGCACTTCATCAGTCTTAGCTGCTGCTTCTATGAACATATTGTATAATAATGGGCGTTCTTGTACAAAAAAAATATGAAGGTCTCTTTCTCCTTCCCCTCAATATCACCAGGGGAAGCCATTAATTCTACTCTAGTGTTAATCTATTCTATCATGATGATATATCCATTAATGGATATCATATATTTATTAAAATTTCCACCCTCACACAGAAAGAAACAACAGTAGTTCATTGTTAAAAAAATTAAAAAGTTCATTGCTTTTAAAAGTAACTGATCATATGTTTGTCTGACTTTTCCTCCAGGAGGCCAGACTCCATTATGAGACTCTTTTTATCTAAGTAATCCAGACCTTATTTCCCTGCTGTTGAAGATGTGACTGGCTAACCAGAGCTCAGCCCTGGCCAGACTTGACTGTATATACTCAGCTGCAGACATGAGCCATTACTGCACAGATCTGGGGAGCATGTCGTGGAACATGCACCCAGTCAATTAGTGGACCATCATGAGTTGGAAAGCAAATGATAGCTACAGACAGGTCTCGGCACAGCAGACAAGCCCTCACAAACTGAGGAAAGCAAGTACTGGGCTTCTGGCAGCAGTAGAACAACATATTTAGTGTCAAAAGTGATAAAAGTCTGCTGTAGCATGGAGGAAAAAATCTATAACATTTCTAATAAAATGAATAATACAGCCCATACTTCCTTGGGCTATCATTTCAGCTTTTCCTGCAGATTATGCATATATTTACACTCAAATCATACTTGCAAAGTCATCTTTACTCAGAAGCATATATGCTTTCAGCGTAAAAGTTGAGAGTGTGGAACACAATGCTGCAGCAAGGAGTAAGTTCACATGTTAATCAAATTATACAGTGGACAGGACCCTACTCGGGGTAGTGAAGGAACACTGTGTAGGTGTTGCGAACTTTGTAGCATGGAGTGCTGGAATTCAGGTCTTTGAAGGAAAGCTTAAAAAAGGCTACTGAGCTGAAACTGAAATTTCAGCTGGTAGAATTTTAAGACGTAGGCTGCCCACCTCTTTGAAATGAGAAAAAATAGTAACAAATGTCTTTCTGATAGCATGAAAGTGTTTACAAAGACAGTTGTAATTCCTGTGTAGCCAGTCAGTGGGCCATTCAGTTCAAATTCCAGCAATGGGCTGAATCCTGAGCTTCCCATAAATGAACCAACCAATCTTGTCCACCACGTGACAAGACCTTCCTGTCTTCTTCATGCATTTTTAGAAAGATATGAAGCCACTACACAATTTCTAATATTTAATTTTACAGAGTTATTATTTTTTGTTGGTTTATGATTCCACTATGTCCCTGCTAATTTGCATGTCTATTAATAACAATAAATTCCCTTTCAAAATCCCATAAAGCAAATAGCAAGTTTATTAACATCCTTGCAAAAGATTAAGTCTGACTTGAAACCCACACTCTTTATAAGTACTTCCATGCCTTTCCATTGCTTTTACTTTATCATTGCCAACTTAAAAGGCTACTGTTATTACTGCAGGACTACCATGATGTAATGCATGATTTATTATGTACAGCAGGTGACTGGTAGTTAACATGTGTCTCAAAATGAATGCTACTCTCTGATGGGTTTTTTTCCTCCCTGCAGCTTTCCATGGGCTGTTCTTGTTTTTGTCAGTGACAAGATGACAATCCGTATTTCTACCAAAGGATCCAGTGAGTCATCCTATTAACTCCACTGAAATACATGCTTGCCAATCGTCCTGCCACTGTAAGTCTGTGGGATTTTGCATTCTCTCTGGAGACATTTTTCAGGAGTTAGTCCATAGTATGCATTCAGTAGTACAAATGATCTGTTTTCTAAAGCAGTAACTTCTCAGTGATGACCACAGCACCAAATGGACCCTATTTCCCCATATATCATTGCATAGCACATCTTTCTTTTTTTTTTTTTTTTTTTTTTAAGTTAATAAAGTATTTTAGAGCAAATGAGAAGACTGTGCCACGTATCGTGCTGTTTCCAAGGGCTCTGTTTGTTTGTACCAAAGGGGTGCGTAAGGAGGAACTTTGCGTGTTGTAGGAAGTGATACAAAGTCGTAATATAGGCCTTGAAAATGTTGCCCTGTGGGGAAGTCCACATACAGCTAAGAACCAGTGTATTGTGAGTCATGGTGGAAAAATTCCATGTCCAAAAATCCCCAGATCTCCAGGATGACATAAAGTGGATTATATACTCGTACTGGTTGCCCAAATTAAACTCAGTTACGTTGTCCCTCCTGAGAGCTCCCAACTCATTGAGCCAAGATCCTGTAACATTCCAGTGGAGGTGTAGGCTACTCAGTTTCTTTTCCCAGCTTTCCACTGTAAGAGGACACAGCTGCCCTTGGGTTTGAACTGTTTCACAAGTTCTCATGTGCAAGAAGGGGCAGTGCCAGCTGGTACCTGACTCTATTGCTTTTCCCCATCTTGAGTTGGGCTGGAGAAAAGGTAGGACTCTTTTGTTGATAGAAGTCTCTCCTTTTAAGCTTACTTGTTCTGCCCATGCAGGTGATATTCTGTGGCATAGTTCAAGCAAGCTGCTTTCTGCTTATTTTCTACACCGTGCAACCTTACCTCACAAGAGGACAGCATATGGCCTTGAGTTATTATTTGTTATTTCAGGGTAACTAGATGGTAACTGTACCGAAAACTTATGGCAACTCATGTGTTATCTCACAATAACAGGATAAATAAACAGTATCTTCACTGCATGCATTAACTTTAATGGAACCTCATGGAAAACACTGTCAAACCAGTTTAAATATGTCCCCATTTAGGATGCCCCAGATTCTTTACTGCTTCTACGTGTCTCATGCAAATTTAAATTATGGCTGGGACTCCTTCCACATTTGACATTCTTACCTTCAGAGCTTATGCCAGCTGCTGTCCTTAAATTAGTAAGCATGCAAAAATATCCAGCTTAATAAAGCAATGTATCTTTGAATTAAAATAAAGCCTTAGCAAGCTATTATGGAAATCATTAGTGGTGCATATAATGTATATGCAGCAAAACCAATATAGAGATCTGAGGGGAGATTTTCAGTAGTTTGAGCGTTTCTGGGATGACCCCAAAAAGGGAGGCTTCCACAGCAGCTGACAAGATATTTTTGCTTCATCGAAGGTCCCTTTGCCACCAATTTCAAGTGCAAAGTAAAGACAATTGGAGTACCAAAGTATTACGTATAATTGTTGTAAAACAGACAGATAGGAGAGCAGATAAAAGCAAAGGGAAGAGAATAGACCTAACACAGCTGCACAGAAACTGTTTCAGATGTTTTCTGCCTGAGAATGCCAGCACACTACAAACCATTTGAAAATACATTGAAGCAACATTACAGAGTGTATAAAAAGAGAATCTAACCAGTTTATTGGTAAAATATGAGCTAAATTTGTTAAGACTGTTCTTTAGACTGTTAGTATTTGTTTCTGTGAAAGTTGTGTGGAACATGAAAGCGAATATTAGCATGGCAGATTTTCTTCATTTAGATGTAAAGCCAGATCTGCTTTTATTTTTTCTATGAAGCTGGTGTACTACAGCAGAGTGCTGAGAGGTGGTTAACTGAATCTTTATCATCATTGTAAACCCAAACTCACTGTTGTTTGGTCCAACCCCTGCTGAAGAAAATGAGAGCCTTTGATTTCAAAATAAAAATAATAAAAATTAGAAAACTACATTTAGTGATTCCACAACAACTAAACTTCTTTCCACATTGTGACCACTTCATCTGCTGAATGTGCTCACTCAGGGGGAAGGTGGACCTTGAATTAGGGAAATATTTTTTTAACCTTGTAATAAAGATTAAATATCACTAAACTTGATGAGGGCTGATCCATCTTATTCTCTGCTTCTCTAGCCAGTATATCTAAAAGAAAACACCTAGAAAGCTGCTTTTCCTCATCAGTTCATCTGCCAGAGATTTTAAACTGGGCAGGATTCGGGGTCCATAGCAGTTTACAGTAACATTTTAAATCCCATTTAAAAAAAAAAAAAAAAGAAAAAACAAACCAAACCCCAAAAGCCTAGTAAAAATCACTAGGAAAGAGTCTCAATAATTTAAAAATACTGAAGAAGTGAGGAGAAAATACTCCTTTTTTCAATACACAAATCTAAAGTCTATTTATTCCTTTCACTGCCATGGTGCTAGGCCATGCAGCCTTCCAGTTACCCATGTGCTCTTTAAGGTAGGAAAATACTGAATGTGAAACACATTTAATACTTTCAGGTATTCATCTGGAAGAAGTGACAGAAACAGAGCTCTTTAACAAGGTGCAGCAGGGCAGGGCAGGTCTAGGGAAGGCTGAGACTGTGGGTGCTGGTGAGTAAAAGCTCCCAAAGTCCATGTTTCATACATGGTTACCCTAAATGGCATAATGCTGCTGCTGCATTATGGGGCAGGGAGATAGAGCTGCCTCGAGGGATCAGCCTCCATTGCAAACATCACCAGTTTCCAAAGAATACTGATATTCTCTAACCTCTTTTTCCCATTAATCAAACCAACCCCAGCACTCACTTGTGTTCTGCTTCATCTGGCTTCTGTGGTCACATGCAGTGAGTTGCCTTCCCTTCCTTCCTTGATCTGTCTGGTTTTACAGAACGCTTTGACTAATTATAGCCTCAATACTGCTGCTGATTTATTGTAACTGGGGCTTACTTGCATTAATAATGATGCCTGATGTTAGCCTGAGCACCTTGGTAAATAAATTTGCTACTGCTCTAAGAAATAATGTTCCTAATGACTATCAAATTGCCTGGAAATTGTTCTCATTGCCAGAAAAGATTAAGGAAAAGAACAAGGGAAAGTCATTCTAGGAAAGTGCAGGGTTATGTACTGGCTTGTAAACTGGGAGTAAATTGCTAAATAATAAATACTAAAAAAAGTTTCTCTAGGTTTACCTGTAAATGACTTATATTCTGGACAACTTAATTCCTGTTTTTTCTAGGACATTTTCCTTACATGCCAAATTTGAAGGCATTATTTCAATACAGAATTCTTAGTATGTGACATAGGACATTTCTCAGATACTAACGTTGAGGCTCTGAACTCACAAAGCATCACCATATTCTCCAGGAATCATGTTAGAAAAATGACATTTTGAAATATGACTCTTCAGCACCAAAGAAAGATTTACTGACATTACCCTTTCCTGTCATTTTTAAGTCTTAGTATATTGCAATAAAAACTTGTTGCAATAAAGGAAGGATTTCTAAGCTTATTTAGGGATGCTTCTATCTTCTGACTTTCAAAAGGTGTTTGAAGAGGGTCTCACTGCTAAAAAAGGGGATTGAATTTCAACATTCCCTTCATTAAGCCCTGTCTTTTACATCACGACATTAACCTCAAAAAGCTCTCTCAAAGTTTTGCGATATCAGATGAATCACATAACAACTACTGCCTATACAATTCTGGCAACTAAAAGCTTGCTAGTAGATTGTTAGAGCTGGTCCATCATAATCTGATATATCAATAACACGGATGACAAGCACGGCAGTCAAAAAGTTTATACAAAACCCTCTCGCTCCCAGCCATCTCATTCCACCTGGTCTTGTGCTACTTCCAGAATTTACAGTGCCTTTCTCTGGCAGCTGTTTTTCATGATAAACTGGGATGTCCTAAGGGCTATGAAGGATGGATAGAAGTTTCTTTTCATAATGATAGTTCATGGTAATAAAGGAACAAGGATGAAATCATAAAATAAATAGCTAATGGTAAAGTCAGAGATATGTAAAATAGGCAGTGCTATGGATGGCAATTTTTCTCCCTTTCAGTTCAAATGTCATAACTTCTAAATGCCTGCAAGAATGTGTGTATTTCTGAGTATGTATGCAAACATATATATATATACTTGCTTGTTATGTATATGGAGTTACATGCTACGTAAACAATGCCAAGAACTAGTGGTAGTGCCAAAGCTGTAGGACTGAATCCAAGACCTTCACAGTGGCAATTCAGCAGCAATTAACCCCCCCATCTTTGGTCCTGATTTAGACAACTTTTAAAGCACGTATTTAACTTCAGACATATGGTTGGTTCAGTTCTTTGTAATGAGGCCAGAAATGTGCTTGAAGTTACATGTGCTCTTGATTAGTTTACTTGTGAGCTGGAACTATAGTGGAATTATGTGAAAAATAGCTCTGTAATATTCCCAAGCCATTTGTCAGTTCACAAGTTACTTGAAATGACTAAAATATTCCAGAATGTGGAATCTGAAGGCAAGGGAAGGAAAATATATGGCAACGTACATTTGTAGTCACTACTGATTAAGAAACAACAGCATAGACTTTTTGACAGTGCTATTACTCACTTTGATTTTACTTTATTCTTGAGCTTTAGCTGAAAAAATGTGTTTTAGCCATCTGTCTGCAGAAGCATTTCTCGATGTGTCAGTAGTATGTTTGTAGTGTTGGCAGATACCTGAGAGTCACTTCTTTCTCATCCTGTTTGCATACAGAATTAAGGAATACAGTGATCTTTATCTTTGTATTCCTTTTAGGTGCTTAGGTAGTATTTCAACAGCAATGAGCTAAACCCCTTTGCTATGTAACAAATAATTTATTGCAATTGTTTTAAAATTATTTTTAGTTTTCCTGAATTCTCTCTGAACTAAGCTTGCACAAATGCAACAGAAGGGCCTCAAAACACACGCAACATTAAAGGAGAAAGCAAAATTACCATGTTTGTGCAGAAAAAAGAAAGTCCTGTCAGTAAACAAAGTTATTTTTGGTATCTGTACCTCCATCAATAAACTATCTAAACATCAGCTTCCCATGGGTTGAGGATGTCCGCATCTGACTCAGGAGAGCAAAGAAATGCCCCAATTAACTGTATTGACAGTTAAAGAGTATTTGCTCTCTTGAGGAATAAAGGAAGGTCGCACCACATCTGTAAATGTTTCTTTCCTTCACCTGCAGCTCAGAGCAGCAAACACAGCTTCAAACTCAGTGCACTGAAGCACAGCAGCCAAGCACTGGAGTTAACCAGAAAGTTATTGGTAAATCACAATATCTTTCTGTGAGTTACCTGGCAATTTGTGGAAGAACAGTATCTTCAATGCATGCATTAACATTAATGGAAGGAAAACCTCATGAAAAATGGTCTGATAGGTTTCAGCAATCAACCTTTCTGATTAACCAACTGAACATTAACTACCCCAGAAGAACTGGGCAAGAGGGGACACAGCATGAAATAATGCTCATGGATTCTGGAAGGGTTTTAGCCCTCCGGACTGTTGCTCCTCTGTAATATTAATGTCAGAAAACAGTAAGGTGAAGATTTCCATCTCTCATTACACCTTGAACACCACCTAATGTCCAATGATGGTTTTCTTTTTAGTTCCTTAAATGCACTTCTTATTTACTTACTGTAATCACACCTAATTATATAATTGTATGATTGCTTTTAACTATAATCACAGTGCATATATATGCAATTAAAAAAATAAAGTGTTCAGATTCCCATTACAAAATTTCATTAAAATAAAGTTTGCATATGATCAATTAAAAAGCATTTTAAAAAAATTCTGTGGGGTTTACACCTTTTTTTCCCCCTCACTATAAGATGTAAATCATAGAATCATAGAATAGTTAGGGTTGGAAAGGACCTTAAGATCATCCAGTTTCAATCCCCCTGCCATGGGCAGGGACACCTCTCACTAAACCACGTTATCCAAGATTCCATCCAGCCTGGCCCTGAGCCTTTGCCATCATTCACAACTTCCCTGAGCAACTCATTCCAGTGCCTCACCACCCTCACAGTAAAGAACTTCTTCCTTATATCCAACCTAAACTTCCCCTGTTTAAGTTTAAAACCATTACCCCTTGTCCTGTCACTACAGTCTCTGATGAAGAGTCCCTCTCCAGCATCTTTGTAGGCCTCCTTCAGGTACTGGAAGGCTGCTATGAGGTCCCCATGCAGCCTTCTCTTCTCCATGCTGAGGTCTGTATGACTGATAAATATGACGATATGAAGACAAGATTGAATTTTAAACTGAGGAATTCCAGGGCCTGAGCTTTATCCTATGTATTCTGAGGTGCTTCTTTACAGGCTTTCTTGAAAAGTTTTAGCATGCCAGTGCAGACTGGAAGGGGTTTTCAGATCATTTCTGCAAACTGTAGCGTGTGGCATTGGTAGGATAATGTAGGAACATGATTAATGACTTAGAAAGAAAAGATATTGTCTCAGAAACATAGTGGAAACTGCTTAAGGATTATCGGATATTCAGTTCTTAAATTGTAAAAAGAGGCATTAAAGGGTGAATGTGTATAGATGATCAATAGAGACTAAAGGATATCTGAGGCATATGGCTAAATGAACATTGAGCATGCTGCATCATTCCTGCTTTTTAAAGAACTTCCTGGTCTTTCAGTGGTTTTAAGCATGCAAGTCACTGAAGATGAGGGAGATTTCTAGGTAGGATAGAAAGAACAAATCTGCTCATTTTTCTCAGTTTAGCTATTCACAGTGAAATTTATTTGGAGTTTTGTTATAGCCACAAAGTATTTCATGTTATTAACCTTTGAGCAGTTTTAAACTAAGTCTATATGGTTTACTGAGTAAATGGGTTATATTTTACTGAGTCATGGGTTGTACAATAACGCAATGGGTCCTCAGCAGGACTAAAACCTGAGTACATTAAAATTCAATTAAAAGCCTTGACAAGTGCTGTGGTTGACTCAGATCGTTAACCAGGATTGTGCCTGTGTAAAATGAACCGCTTTGTCACTGCACGGAGGAAGGAAGATATGTATCTGTTATAACCAAGTGAAATGTCAGGCCCTCTTGTATTTGAGAAAGTTATAACATTTGTCTCTTAATTTCTATTTCTCCCCAGTTAGCCAACCAACATCACAATGACTGAGGACTTAGACCACAGATTCAGTAGTCTCACCTGGGAGCAGATTAAAATCCTGGATCAAGTTTTATCTGAGGTCATACCTATTCATGGGAGAGGAAATTTTCCAACACTGGATGTAAAGCTTAAGGATGTCATTCATGTGGTAAAGGAACAGCTCACTGAAAAGCAAATCCGTGTTAGAGACATCCGCTTGAATGGTTCAACAGCCAGTCACATCCTGGTAGAGCAGAATGGAACCAGTTACAAAGACCTAGACATCATTTTTGGGGTGGAACTTCCAAGTGAGCTCGAGTTCCAGGTTGTTAAGGAAGCGGTTCTCAATTGCCTATTGGACTTCTTGCCAAAATGTGTTAATAAGGAAAAAATCACTGCTCAGACCATGAAAGATGCTTATGTGCAGAAGATGGTCAAAGTCTCCACCGACTATGATCGCTGGAGTCTTATCTCACTGTCAAACAACAGTGGCAAGAATGTAGAATTAAAGTTTGTCAACTCACTCAGAAGACAGTTTGAGTTTAGCGTAGACTCCTTCCAAATCATACTGGACTCCATACTAAATGCTTACAAAGCAACAGACTGCAAATTGACAGAAGACTCTCACCCCACTGTCATCGCTGAAAGTATGTATGGGGACTTCAATGAAGCAATGTACCACTTAAGATACAAACTCATTTCCACAAGGAACCCAGAAGAAATCAGAGGAGGTGGCCTCCTGAAGTACAGCAATCTCTTGGTTCGTGACTTTAAGCCAGCAGACAAGGATGAAATTAAATCTCTGGAACGTTACATGTGCTCCAGGTTCTTCATTGATTTTCCAGATGTTGCTGAGCAGCAGAGGAAAATTGAGTCATACTTGCGCAACCACTTCATTGGGGAGGAAAAAAGCAAGTACGACTACTTGATGACTCTGCGTAGAGTTGTAAATAAGAGCACAGTCTGTCTTATGGGATACGAGCGAAGACAAACTCTGAATATGATAACAATCCTGGCTTTGAAAGTACTCGGAGAACAAAATATTATCCCAAATGCTGCCAATGTAACCTGCTATTATCAGCCTGCTCCATATATCAGTGACAGAAACTTCAGCAATTACTACATTGCTCATGGACAACCACCTATCTTCTACCAGCCATACCCATTTCACATACAAATTCAAAGTGGTATGGTTTAGGAACCAGTAACCTCCTCAGCACTTACCTTCCTCTCTCTTTCCAGTTCTATTCCTTATAATAAAGGCATCATTAAAGCAAGTTTAATCATACATTTTGACTTAAGGACATATTTTTGTGCAAGTTGCCAAAGTTATTTGGTTGATCAGTGTCTACGCCACCATTAAGCAGATTGTGAAATAAGTGAAATGGCTATCAGTCAAGTACTTAAATCCCTACACGTGTTTGGGCTATATATTTTTTTTGATGAAAAAAAGGATATAAATGATTCTTATTATATAAAATAAAATACACTAAGTTCTGGGTTCTAAAAAATTCTTAAGCAAAATTTAAATTATGTAAATAAAAATTTAAGCAAAGAAAATACCTCTCAGTAGAAATGCATGGTTTTAGAATTGATAGTGTTCTGGGTATGTTAAAGCAGATCAACCATCAGTTATACCCATGCAGTTCCAACAACATTTATTTGCAGCACCTTTAGAAAATCCCTGTTGAAGGGCTGTCTCTTGATAGGTTGAGCTTTGCTTTACAGGCTCTGGCCTGGTTACTGTTCAGGTCCAAGTGGAGATGTGAGGTCCCTCTCCTCACAAGAGTACTATCTAGTCATGCTTAGCAGGAAACATACCTGCCAAGAGCAGACTCAGTATTTTTGTGTATCCGAAATTTCCACAGATCAGAGGGATCTGCCTCTCAGACAATGAAAGTAGTAAGAGACTACTATTAGTAACTATTCTAATTATATTGGTCTTGAAAAACAAGGTAATAAAATGAGAAAGAAGGTGCAAATTGAGCACATAGGGCTTGCTGGCTATTGCTAATTTGTTATCGATCAGAGAGGCTTAAATGTGCAATAAAGTCAGGAAAAAAAAGAAAATTATATATAAAAAAGCCCAGGACTGCATTGTTTTAAGGTGAATTAAAGCAAATCCTTGGTAGTGGCATTTGAAAAACATTTTATACTAGCAGTTTCCTGCATATCTTTAGATACCTGCACACATACATTAGTAGCAAATGAAGAATTCTCTTATAATCAGGAAGTAAAACATTAGTTCCAAGTTTTTGTGTGTGTGTTTACCAAAGATAAGTTTTAAACATGTCACATAAGTGCCTCCCTATGCCAGTTGTTCTGTGAAAGTAGCAATGATGTTGGCAATCAATAATGCTAGAGAGCTCCTTGGCTCCTGAAAAGGTACTCCACTGATGAGTTGCAAAGTGCCCATAATGCTGAAGATCAGAGGGGTATCACCATTTGTTTTGTTATGACTAGGTTTGGGATGGGTGGATCTAAGATATTCTTACTGAAAGTATTCTGATTCAGATCCTGAATATGGTGCAAGAAGGAATAGAAGGAAAAGGAGATTTATAATGGGGGAGATTGTAAGATTGGAACAGCCAACTGGAAATGCAGCAGTAAAGTTTCTTACATCTGATGCTTTACACGTCACTGTGTCATACCACAAGCTTATTGCTGGTACATCACTGTACATCCTCATCCTCCTTGTGTGTAAAAGCACTGACTGCATTTCATCTATTTACAACAGGCATCAGGTCTTAGATATTTTGTCTACTTGGGAAAGAGTTTTTGACTTATTTTGCACAGAAATATGCTCCATAACACTATTTTAAACATTTCTAAAATTTTTAAGGTCTATGAAGTCCTATTGCCAGTGACATGTAGCTTTCCTTTTTACCATTATATGCCTGCACAGTAGAACAAAGAGCTGTCTAAAGTCAACTTTTCTGTCCATCATAACTGAAGTCAACTCTCTTCTGTAAAATACAGTGCAAAAAGCAATGTTTCTGCAACATAAGAAGGGTGTACTAATCTACTTGGAAGCTGATTCATTTTGAGATGTCTTTCATGAATATAGCACTATTTTTGCTGATTTTTCAAACATGCCCAATTCCATGTCCAAAAGCACAGTTTGTTTCACTTCCAGTAGTATTTTTCTGTTGGCTAAACAATATTTAACAATACTGGCAATTCTAATTTCTATGTTATCAGATACAGTAACACTAAATTTTCTTGTAACCACTTCCAGGGAATTCTCCCTGTCAGAATCAAAATGCAGTGAAACATGGTGGATTCATTTTTTTACTTTTAATGGAACTATTTAGATTACAAAGGGAACCTTGAAATTTAGTTTGGTATTTGCCAAATTATATAGCACTGTGAAATGCTGTAAGAGCCTTATATAGGTTATGTCCTTGCTAATGTCATGCTTCAACACTCAGCCCGTGTGATTGGCAGGGCTGCAGTTGGACTGGGCACAGCTGGGAGTTCCCTTTCAATCTGTGGGAGTTAGGCATCCAAACACCTCAAGTGTCAGGAGGAACTGGGCTCCTAAACTCCCTAAATCTGTCTGAAAATCTCAGTCCATCTGCACTGGCCTGTGACTTTTATGTACTGTAGCCACCTCAACTCATTACTCCTCTGCTCCCACTTTCCTTGCTTGCCAGGTGGAGAAATGGATTGATTTCTCGAGAAGCAGGAAACCGGTCATGCAGGAAGGAGCATTTTCAGCATGTCATGTACATCCAATGATCCATTACCTGGAGAAATATTACAAAAGCCTGTGTTTTAACTGACAAGTAGAAATATGTATCACCCATGTATGAAGGACTATAGTTCTTTTTTGAATCAGGCATTGTGAAAATTATCAGGAAGGGTCAGATAGGTCTGGATTTGTATGAACCAGCTGATGTGCTTGTACAGCAATTCTGTATTTAAACATATATATTCTGTTATGCCTGTTTATACATCTGGGTAGGATAAGGAAGGAGTCAGCCAAAGCCCATGGAGTTATTGGAAAGTATCCACCTAACTGTAACGGGCTTTGTATGAGACCTCAGGAAAGAGTAAAGGACTTGAGTGAGTACCTAGAGGTAAAGGTACAAAGACACCAACGCAAAAATGTCTCAGGTATAAATAAACCCTTTAAATTTATTGGAAAAGGTCTTATATTTCTTACCTAGAGGTAGTTCAGTTCTGAAGATTGAGTTTTATGATTTTATATATGCTTAAATATATAAAATCTCACATATCTATATAAACATGGGCAATCAACAAAATCTGATGGTCTTAAATATTTCCTTCCAAACGTTTCATTGATACTTGGCAGCAGTATTTGACTTGGAGATTTTTTTTTCTGTAAACTAATATTGAAAAGGGGATGTTGTATAGACTGCTGCTTGCAAAACGTTGATATCAATATGTAAGATGAAATATTGTAACCTCTTCTCCAGTTGTTACTGATTTTACCATGTGCAGACATAAATCTACAAAGAATGGAGTTTTCTCAGTACCAGTCTCCTAAGCTTCATGTTTGCATTATATCTTGTTCTTACAATATGTTCAATGATTAGAATACCTGGAAATTGTAATGCTGGTTTTATTTAATCTCATAAAACTTCTTAAGGTTTACAGCTTAAAGTAATCTACTGTTGTCAAGACCTCAGTGTTGAAGTTTAAAATGATTTCCTGAAAAATGTCATCTGGATTTTGTGTTATATTGTAAAAGGTCTATTTGAAGCATATACATTATGGTAGTTCCCTTAAAATGTGATTTGTGAGCTTGATACTCAACACATTACAGAAGTTTTTGCAATGGATAAAAGAAATGTAAAATTGTCCTCAGTCGAGTTGTTTTATTGTCTGTCGTGTTGCACTGATCCTCCAGATCTGTGAAATCACAGATCTGATCTACCACCACGTCACTTCCATTTGATAGCTGTGTAATTTGACTGATGTTAAAGGAGCTATATTGACATAAATTTGGAGTTACACCAGTGTGTATTCAATATCATTTGCAGAAATACCTGGAGAAAGGACAGCAAAGAGAGTTTGGTATGTCAGCGTGATTCTTACAGCTCAGTTTCTGTTTAATATGTTTTTCTATTATACTAGACAAATGGAAGTGTATTCAGGACTGTTGCAGAAGAAAGAAGTATTTCACTTAATGTGCCATCTGAAGCTGTTGAAAAAAATACTGTAATGGTAAAAATATGTTCTAATCACACAAATCTGTAGGTCATTAGTCCACAGTGTTGACTAGTGCCTTTGGGTATTCGGGGAGCGACAATTAAAATAACTTTCTTGTTTAACGTATGGTTTGCTTGTCATCCCTTCATTACTCTGGTTGGATGTCAGTTCGAGCATGAAGACTTCTTCCACCAGCCAAACTGGTGTGTTAGAAAGCAGGAGTGCTAAAGACTCGGTTGTGGTTTGTTACATCAGTAAACCACCAGCTCAGATTTACCGCTGTCAGACCTGCACTGAAGGTGACAGAACAGCTGGATTCTCATGAATATCTTTGATACATCTGAATGGCTCTGTGCTACTTGTCAAACAGCCTGGTGTTAAATAGTCACATTTTAAGTGCCTAGATGTGTACTACTGTAATAAAAACATGACTGTCTGCTGGGTAAATAAAATAAATACTTGACAAATTATTTGATTTTACCTATGCTTAAAAATACATTTTACCTACTCTGACTGCATCTCCCCATAAATCTAAAACCATATTTATCCAGGCTGTAGAATTTCTGTCGAGTATGAACACAGCCAATGCCAGAGATGTTGCCAGAGGTCAGAGAAATGCTTACAAACTCCTGAGCTTTTAGTTGGGCAATATAATCACATTCATCTTAGATTTCAGGTTGCTTGCTTGGATTTTATGGGTTTGGGGGCTTAGGTTTGGGTTTATGAGGATTTATTTTTGGTTAGGTGGGGTTTTTATGTTTCATGGGCTGTATATTTGGAAGACTGCTTATTAATTCAACCAAATTCTAAAGAAAAGGACAAGACAATATTGATGCGTGTTCCTGGGGGTGTCAATGCACTGCTAGGTGCCATGGATCCTCTAGTGCCTTAAGAAGAAGGGAAGGAACATGACGGAGGCTCTAGCCCCATGTGAGACTCTGAAATTCCTGACTTAGGTGTTTATTGCCTTTTAGCTTCTTGCAGTGCAGTAAAAGGACTCCCTGTGGTTCACATATGGCAGAGATGCTGCTGTTTGGTGGAAATGGGGAGGAAAAGTGGCCAGGATCGGCATGCCTCAGGAGCCTCAGGGTGCTGGAGAGGCTCCCATGCGCTTGCCAACCCCTTCAAGCTGTGTCCCAAAGCCCTTTTTCTATTAAACGCCTGATGAGATTGCATGGGAACATCAACCTGTTGTGCAGGGGAATCTGTAAATCTCTTTGCTTTAGGGACACACATTAATCTGCTCAAAATGGTCTGCAGTGTTTTACCATTTCCTGCGTGTGCAGCCAGCTTTCCCTTGGGTGCCTGGTTCCATCCAAAGCTCTAGGTGCAGGAAGGCAGCAAGATAGCCACAGTCTGGGGAAGCCCAATGTTTTTAGCATCATTCAAAACATGCTCTTTCACCTGTTTTCCACAGTGGAATAGATACATTTTATGGGATCATAGAATCATAGAATAGTCAGGGTTGGAAAGGACTTTAAGATCATTCAGTTCCACCCCCTCTGCCATGGGCAGGGACACCTCCCACTAAATCATGTCACCCAAGGTTCCATCCAACCTGGCCTTGAATACCGCCAGGGATGGAGCATTCACAACTTCCCTGGGCAACCCATTCCAGTGCCTCACCACCCTTACAGTAAAGAACTTCTTCCTTATATCCAATCTAATTTTTTAAGAGCCTTCCCATTTTTTTTAACCAGTAATGACCATTTAATCGTAATTTCATGTCCCGACAACTTCTTTTCTTTTATACAGCCACATTTTTAATAGTCTGCCTCTTAATAAAATGTCAAGTGGGGAATTGGGAAGGCAGCCCACAGAGGGGGTTTTCCTTTCCTTAAATATTCACCAGACAATTTCGTGAGGAATTCAATATCTAAGGAAAAACATGAAGATGAGAGAGGGCTGTTTTGTTTTCGAGTCCCTGCCAACCCCCTTTTTTTCAGCTCCATCAATCTCCATCATTAGATACTATTACATAAGCAAGTGATTTTCTTACCAGCTGCTTCCATACTCAGCTCCATTTCATCTTGTACCATTGCAGAACCTGTGTTTCTGAAATCACAATTAGTTACCATGGAAAGCAATTCAATACTGTAATAAATACACTCAAAGGCTGCTCACTCAGCTATGTATTACAAAATAATGATAATAACAAAAAAGTCCTCCAGAGAACTGCAGATCACGTGCGTATATGTTTATGAGCAAGTGTGTGCTTGTATGTACACTGGTTAATGGAATTCTCTATTACATTTTCCTTGTATGCTAGGTGTGTGGGAATACATCTGTGCAGCAAAGCCCATCAAGATGCAGCCCTGCTCCCTCGCAAGCCCTGCCCTCCAATAGGAGCAAACTCTTCCCCATCCTCTATTTTGCTTCCCTGTAAATATTCTCATCCTGTTGTTGATACAAATTTATTTCGCACTCTCTCTGTTTTGCTTTCCAGAATAGGCAGGAACATGATGCTGCCCATATGTTCCTGTATTTCTACGCAGACACAATCAGTGGCATGCAGCGCCCTTGGCAGCTGCCTGGTGCTGGCTTTGCCATCCTGTTTTCGCTGCAGAGGAAAGGCAGTGCTGGGAGCACAAGTCTCGGCTCAAGATGTTGATGCAGCCCTGCAGTGCTTTCACCGTTTATGCCAACAATTTCTTCCCCCAGCATTTTATGGGAGATATGGCTGAAATGGCAGCTCATAGTTTTGCCTAGAAGATAAAAATGGATCTTGAAATAGATGCATTTTTATTATATTGCCTGCTTATCCCTGGAAGTTCCCAGGTAATGATACTTTCCAGTCAAGGTTCTGGATTCATTACCTACCTTGAATGGCTTACGTGTCCCATCAGGTCAGAAGAAAGAGCTGTGAGCTTCTTGTATTAAAGTACAAACAACTCGTTACACTTCTTCAGAAGTTGTTTCAACTGCAAGTTCTAGCCCAAATTACTTAGCTGTGTTTTCCATCAAAAGGCAGGAAGATGACCGTAAGAAACAGATAACAGTTGTCAAATTTGATAGTGTGGGACAAGCAGAGCTGGTCTCATGCTAAAGTCTGAATAATTTATTGCATCGATTAGGTCTTCCATTAAATCATGTATTCAGTCAATTAATTTCTCAGCCCTTATTATAGGAAACCAGAATGTCAGAAGTCTTTGCATCCAATGTGTGAACCAGGCACATGCTTCATACTGCTTTCAGAGGGCTGCCCACAGGGGCACATCCAGGTGTATGCATACTTCTGGGCACCTCTGAACCAAAATGGGATGGTTTTTCCCGTGGTTTCTTAGTAAGGTCATAACAGGAAAGCAGGTCAGAGTACACAAAGTAACAAAAACCTGTGGGAAAAGCATGTTTTAAGTAAAAGCTTGGCTCCCCGTTGAGTTAACCAGGTCACTAAGTTAGATGATAAAGCAGAGCTATAATAAAACATAATAAAACAAAGAATATTTTATAATGGGAAGTGGTTTTGTTCTTCAGCTTTAAAAACAGTGATTTGTCTTTATTAAAACTTGCTTTTAACATCTTAAATTAAAAATACTTTTTGTTTGTTTCTTGCTACTTTTTTTCTGGCACTTTCTTTTTCCCCCTGCTTTTACTCTGCCTTTTACGACCTATTTTGTGCTGGAATATGCTTATGTCTTAAAACACTGAGCAGAGTGTTAAAAACCTCCCTCCCACATCTGTCCCATGCGACGTACAGATGTGGCCTGACACTTCATCATGATGTTTTTTCAGGGACAATCCTACAGGGAACCCATCATGTGAAATACACTCCAGCATTTAGGAAACATAAAAAACTCATCAATCTCCCCAGCTCATGTTGGTAAAGAGTGGAACGGAGATCATCTAACAGCACTTTGGCTTCCACATGGTTTGGATTTGCATAACAGTGTCTTAATCAATGCGTCTATTGTGTTAAACAGCAAAAGGAAAAGAATTTATTTTGTAAAGCAAGTGTGACTGGTGAAATGTCACTGTGGCAACTGCAATGGCAAAGGGAGGGTGCTCAGTGAGGGGCTCATACTGCAATCTGGTCAAAGGGATGTATGCTCTGAATGTGGACATGGTTGTTGCTGGAGTTGAGATGTGATGAAGTCAGCTACTACCTCATCATTGTGTAATTGTGAACACCCACATCATGGGGCTATTTTCAATTATTATTTCATTAATAATCCTTTATTAAATAACTGGACACTTTTCCACCTGCCTTCACTGATATGTGGAGACTGTGCAACCAGACCCTGAACTAACAGCATGAAAATAAAACCACATCCACTGAAATGCCACCTCCTGGCAAGTGTCAGGGTATCTCAGAAACTGTGCTCTCCAGCAGCAGCTCTCCCAGCAAATAACTTCTGAGATTGAATGTTGGAGAGAAACTGGTTTGAAGGATACAGCATTTCCCCTAACCCCAGCTTGAAAACATTACTGATTGTGCTGGCAATTTAGCTCTGTTTACTTAAATGGCATTCTGTCTTCAAATCCTTATAGAGTGCAATCAGTGCAAAGGGCTCTCAGGTTGCTTAAAATCTGTGGAAAAGCCTTTCTTGGCTCTGCCCTGATAATCCACTCGCTGAACAGGACCAGTAGCCCCTCCTCTGCATACACGTAGGCTTTGAAAGAATAAGCAAAGGCAGAAGAACTGGAAACTGCCCAGATACAGGTTTCATGAAGCTCATGCTAACAGCACCTGGCTAGGGTTTTACAGCATTAAGTTGTAGTGCTTAATAAAAGGTTGGCAAGAAGACTGAAGTAAATAAGAGAACAGTAAAGGCAGAGGCTTTGGGGGTTTTATTCTGTTGCAGTTGCATCTTAGACTGGAAGTCATTAGAAATCTTCCCTTACATACTGATGGGGGCTGGATCAGGCTCAGCCTTGTGTGTGTGGCTTCCTGCTTCTGGTTTAAGACAAATGGAAGATTTTGAGATTGCTTTTCATTTCAAAATGAGTGTTTTCCTCCTCCTCTCTTCTCCCCATTTCCTATTTGAATCTTCATCCAGGCCAATGACCCTTCCAGCAGCTCAGCCTTGTGCAAACACCAGGGGCATGGCTCAATCCCGGCCGCTGCAGCTTGCGGCTGGCAGTCACCTGCCTTTACCCTGTTATAGGAACTGGTTGGCTTGGTTCTTAAAATGGGAAGATGATGCTGTGGTTTAACCCAGCAGCAGCTAAACACCACTGACCCACTCACTCACTCCCTTCCTACAGTGGGATGGGGGAGAGAATTGGGAAAAATAAAGTAAAATCTGTGAATTGAGATAAAAACAGTTTAACAATTCAAAAAAGGAAGGAAAATTATTATTAATAATTATAGTTATTAATCATTATTAGTTATAGTAAATATTTAATAACAGTTACACCAATTATAAAAGAAATAGATTATACAAAACGAGTGATGAACAATGCCTGTAGAAAGCCAAAGAAGAAGGCTACTAGCTTGGAGCTGCTCCTTTTGTCAGGGTGAGATTTGGTGATCTTCTCTTTGCCAGTTTGGGAGGCGGAAGAGAAACCTGACACGTCCATCTCCTGCCTGTTGACCATGAAGGACCCTCTGCTAGCTCCTGCTTGGGACTGCAGCTCTATGGAAACACTGCTGGACATCATTATTTATGGTGCTTTAGTCACCCTGGAAACAAAGTAGATGCTACCAGACATGACTTTTAACACAGCTAATTATATCATTAGTGTCAGTACCACTTAACAACTGGCATATACCTTCCCGCATCCAGTGCTGGTAATGGTGTCATGGGAATGACCTGGCTCCACTCCTCGGTGGGGATGCATACAAGATGCATCAGGACCATGGTGAGGTGTCACAGCTTTCTGCCACTTGTCCTGGGACAGTTTTGCTGCCTAATCTAAGTTCTACGTTTGCTAAAAATACCATGTGGGGAACAAGAAACCACTCATGGATGCAGCTGAATTTTGTAAATGTGCTGCTCCAAATCCTTTCACACTGCCATCCCTACATGCCGTATTTCAGCATCTCATTTCTCAACAGTGCTCCCATCTCAAAATCTGGTGAAGCAAAAGAATTCATTAATAAAAAGAAACAAAAACCAAAACCAAATCAAACACAACAAAAGACCCAAAACAAACTGAACAGAAGAGCAAAGTGAAAGCTTCCTCTTTACCCAGGACTCCATGATCAGTCCCAGTGACATTGACCAACATTTTAATATTTAGAGGAGATTTTGGTAGTTGACAGAGCCATTCATCACTTGGCACAAGCCCCTGGCTCTGAGGGGAATGTAGTGACCACGTCCAAGAGCCACATTCAGCCAGAATATGCTACAATAAGATCCCGCCAGGCTCCTCATGTCCACAGATGAGACAGAAAACACTGCTGCTTTTTCCTCCTCATCTGTACATACCTGGGGCCAAATCATTGCAGATGGGTTTTCACAAAGTTTAATGGCATTATAGCCACAAACACACATAAAGAATGCTGTCTTCAGCTTCCAAGTGAGAAGAAAACATCTCTGTAATGAGCTAATAAACGGTCCTCAGAAGAAAAAAAATGCTGTTATTAAATCCCTGTCCTGAAGGCTGCACACACTGGCTCTGCAGACTTCTCAAGCCACTTCGCCTCAGGAGCAGCTGTTACAGATGGGCTGGTGGCTCTCGAGCTGCTCATCAAGCTCCAGCTATTTCAGAGAGATGCTGTCACCATGGTCTGGCTGCTGCTGGCAGCAGTTTTGGGGCAATATGTGTGTTTTGAGAGGCCAATCACCCCCACAGAGCAGTGGAAGGTAATTTCTGAACTGGGGGAAATAAGATGAGGGGTGTATGGGCAAGTTGCGGTTCTAAAGCAGAAACCTGAAAGCAGATTTGTGTTTGTGGAATCAGAGAAATCAGTTAAAAAAATAGACAAAAAGACTACAGTGCCATTGAGAAGCATATATATTGGCTTTCCCTCACCTGGGAGAGGGGAATCGCTTGACTAGCAAATGAAAATGGACACATCCAGCATGGCTGGAGGCTCCCATGGAGGGATAACACAGCTTCAGAGAGGGAACATGTAAACTGGCAGGAGACATATGTTATGGAGGTGTGCCCAAGGCCCCAAAACTAAAACCAAGTGCCCAGTGGATGTTTTTCAGCCAAAGTTGTGTCACTGTGGATTGTTCTTATTGGGGGTTCAGATCCGTGGTTTAAATAAAATAGAGGGGTTTAATCTTTTTGGTGGTGCTTTTGTATATCCCCTCTGTCTGTCACCCACACACAGGAACCAGCCACAAGCAGTACTCAGACACCCCTTAACCACTGAAGTCCTCTAGGTTCCTCTAACTGCTCTGTTAGAAACTGCAGCTGTTTCTTGGTCTAAAGAGGAAAAAAAAAAAGGCTAATGATTAAGGTTTTTGTCTTCGTATATGAAACAACCTCCAAATAACTCAAGCTCGCAAATAAAAGGAAGCAGGAGGCTGTTGACTGGAAACCTCTTAGTGTAAGGTTTGGGTTTGAGGGCACTTGCTCCCACACCCATCCTGTCCAAGGTAGGTCTCTGACACACCAGCAGAACCTGTATGTTGTTGTTCTCCATGTACCACTTGGTGCTGTGCCCAAAGAGATGCCAAGTGACAGTGGCACAGACACAACCTGGCCAGCACCTTTCTTAGCGGCAATAGATATAAAAAAAGTTAGGAGATAAATCTGGCTCTGAGAACAATGTAAACCCAAACCCACTTTTCAGAAGCATCTCTAGTGCCCAGCAACCCCCAGGTGTCAATTACTTCAAAATTGACTCCAGCTGAAGAGCACCTGCTCATAAATATCCACAAATCCTCCTACATCCTGTTTGCATCATCTCCCTTGTTTTCCGTTGGGAGAGAACATGAGTAAATGACTGACTCACTATGTCTTATTTCTCACATTTCATGCAGTTTTAGAGTTTTCCTTGTGTTTCGCGTTAAGATGCTTGTTCCTTTTATAACTTTTATAACATTACACATTAGGAAGGGTGCACGCAGACCCAAATAGCTCTTGAATTTATAAATACAGAGCAATCAATGTATCTTATTTTGCAATTATTGCAATAACCAAATGGGATATTTCAGTAATGCTTGAATGTGCTCTGTAAGTAATGCCTCTCATTGTCCTTTAATTGTACGTATTTGGTAAATGAGATTTAAAGGTTCTATTAGTATTCATTAGGCAGAGGCTAACATACATTTTCTGCAAAATTAATAAAATACGTCTGTTTCCTCTGATCATGACATAGCTGTGTTGCAGCGCAGTGCAATGCACACTTATTACAGGTATGCATTACTGCTTCTTCCCAAAGCCTGCTTATGAAGGTTACAAAGTGCCTATTTATAGTTAATGGCTGTGTAATGAACATAGTTCTGTGCACTTAACCAATTTTCTTATGATTCTCAGGCTAGAGTCCACTGTTGAGCTAGGAAAATGACACTTAAAATCCTGCTCGCTCTTGGTGCTGGGATGCTAAAATACGCCCATGAACATTACCAAGCCAGCACCTTTGAGGTGCCCTGCACTCCCCTGGGTCAACCCCAACAGTGGGGCAGGGGAACAGGATGTGGCACACAGCAGGCAGCTCCATAGAGCCCCAGCTGAGCAAGGAGAGACAGGAACTCTAAGAGCTAAATTTATTAATGCTGGGGAAAAGCAGTGTGCCTTTAAAAGCATCAGGGCTGTGCCACAGAACCATCAATGGCCTATCACTATTTTGCTGCCATTAATTCTCACTTCCTTTCACCACCTACAGATAATGCAGCACAAGCAGGAGCCTGCTCTGGAAGCCATCGTTAACTGAAGCCCTCTGGATTACCAGCTCCTGCTTGGCAAAACATATTTTTTTAGCTCTGTGTCCCACTTTGTACTGTTCTACAAAGCTTGTTGTCCAGTCTTTTATTAGGACACAGAAGCCTTCATTCCTCTAAAACCAAGCTATTTCTCCCCACCTGAGGAGCACCTCTGTGGTTGCTGGCCAGTCTTCTCAAACCTTCACATCCTGCATGAAGGGTCTTTAAACGGGTGTGAAGAGCCATATAGAGTCCATCCAGGAGACACCAACTGGTTGCCTCTGGAGAAGTGGGTCTGTCTTGGAAGTCCAGCCAGAGGTGCTGTGCAGTTCCTGGTGAGATAAAGGAGAGCTGACCGCTTGGCTGGAGTCACAGATGAGAAACTACCTCACCTGCAAAGCCAGGGTAAGACACAAAGGTGAGCCTGCTGAAATAAAATTGTCACTGCTTTTGTCTCCTTTTTGCCTCCCTTTATTTTTTAATTCATTTAAATCAGTTTGAAGATGATACATTATTTGTTTGATTAGGTTTTGAAACAAACAAAAAGTATTTACAAAATAAAACTGCAACAAAAGGCCCAAAAGAACAGCTATACAAGTCCAAAAGTTTTATAAACCCACACATACAGAGCTGAGAACATTTTTACTGGCAAATCAATGAAAACTTGAGCTAATGAATCACCAGCCGTTGGGTCTCAACAAGGTGGAAAACACTTGAGCAGGTGCAGAAGGCGAGCTGAGGCTGAAGCAGGTTGTGCAAAGGGGTGAAAATGCCACCCCCCAGGACACCCTGCTGCTGCAGCTCATGGCTTCCTGGTGAGGTAAAGGAGAGACGTGGTCTTGGGTGAGCATCCACATGGATGGGCTTTTCAGGAGCAGGGGAGGCAGCACAAAGCAAGAGCTAGTGGCAAGAGACCGTGGGAACAAACTGCCTCTGGAGTAGCTGTGCATCACCACTGGAAAAACGCACCCACCTCTTGTCAAGGTGTGAGGATATAATATATATTATAAACCATATACTATATATTATATACATAATACATACAATATTATATATTTCTATATTTTTAATATTAAATATATATCTAAAAAAACCCAAATATGTATGGTGAGCTCTGCTTAGAGAATGTTTATTGAGTTTGTTGTGGAGACACCAACAAGTAACTAATAGCCCTGAACTAAAAAGATCCATCAATCACTTGGAGGAGCTGAATGAAAAATGACCAAGGGCAGAGCAGGGGGAGAGGCTGTGGAAACTGTCAGGTTCCTTCAGACAGATGTAGGAAAATGGCAGATGAGAAGTGCATTTAAAAAGCACAACTCCAATCAGGAAAACCATTTAAAAAAATACATTAACACAAAATGAAGGCGAAGAAATTCAGAATACTATGATTTTCATCTTCCCGTACAGGCTTCCCAAATGGCCAATTAAAGCCAGGTAGTGAAGAGAGGCAAGGAGGATCACGAGCTCTCACTTGCTGGAATACTGATACACCAGACTGTGAGAAAAGTTTATATCCAGATTACATACGGCAAAACCTAATGCCACCCCCTAAATCACAAGAAACCATTGGATTTGGCTCTAAATCACAACATAAATGGAAGCATTCATTTAGCAAGAATATATTTAATATAGCATTCTTTTAGCAAGGATATATTTGATATAGAAGGAAACTGGTCAAGAAGCTGATGGCACTATATAAATATTTAAATGGCAACCAAGCAGACCATCATGTACATTGCCTAGGGATCCAGGCTAAATAAATGAAATTGGCTTTTCTTCCCACTTTGTCATCTGTGAGTTGGTAAATATTTGGGTACTCAGTCATAAAGCACAGACACTTCAGGGAGAAAAAGAAAATCAAACATGCACTAAATTTTGAAAGCAAATAGCTTCATGCACCCAAACTCCAAGGAAAGAAATGATTTCTGGTTTCTGTTTGACAGAATAATGAGGAATTAGTTAATTTGTTGCTTAAAGGCATCTGAATTTACAAATAAATGATGTAAACTGAAATTTTATCAACCTTTTTTTGATCCATTTCAGGGTGAGCTGAGGACTGGAATGTACATGTCAATGGCACATGCTATTGATGCATGGAAAGACAAACTGGAGCCTCTTTTTTCTCAAAGCAGGGGAGGAACTCTGCCTGTTTTAATGGGCTTTAAGGCATCCTGAGAATCACATTTAGGACGCAAGAACTGGTGCATGAATGATTCAGGTGTTTTCCTCGGTTGGAAGAGGGCAAAGATAATGTGTTCTGGTACAAGCACTGCCTTTCACTTTCCAAGGACAGAGCAGTATATTCCTTCCATTCCTTACCCAGTCTTTAAGATCCTGCATGTCTCCCTTCTACACTAAACACTAATTAAAAATCACCATTCCTACCCCTAAGCCAAAAATCATAATACAAATAGTTCTTATTTGTACATGAGTAACGGCAAGCCTGCACCGAGCAGGGCAGAGGATCAGCAGCACCCACCAGAAATAGAAACACTCTTCAGTAGAGTCTGAACTCACTGTGCATCACACCGGGCTTCGGGGACAAATCCCAGCTGGAGATTTCTGAAGGAGTTGTCGTGATTCAGGCTGGTGGCAGGCATGAAGAAGAACTCAGTCTGAGCGGAAACAACACAGCTGGAAGTGCCCAAGCAGTTTCCCTATACAGAAGTTTTAAATTTTATAGTTTTATATGCAATGAAAAATAAAAGATATTTTGTAAATCCTCCGTTTCCCATAATAGAGCAAGGTAAGTACAGCCAATGTGACCTTTGCTGCAACAGCATAGGGACAGAAAAATTATCTGGAAATGTAATTCCAGCAGCTCATACAAGCCTCTTAACACAGCCCCTCGACAGTCTGAGGTAATGCATAGATATTGATCAAGTAAAATCGTGTTTTCAAGGAAATAACAGTCCACCACCAGCTTTACTGCTGCGTAAGGTACCCACTGCTTGGCAAGGAAACAGCATTTATACCCACTCTGTAGCTACATCCCTGCTCTTTAAAGAAACATGTTGTTGAGATAAAGAGGGGAATTATATATTATTTAGATCTTGCAGCTTCCCCCTGACCCATCAGAGCAACTTTGCTAGTTCCAGTCAATTATCCGTTGTAAGTCTCACCAAGAATTACTTCTAGGGGTGGAAAGAAGAGGGGCTCCTATCACATTAATGATTTAAACACGTGCATGGCTGCTGCTGAGGATGGTATCTTCCCCATGGCCTTTCAAAAAGGGTGAACAAAAAATATACCAATCCTGGAATAATCCTGCGAGCATCCACAGCTACAGCACCAGCTGACTCGGGGGTGTTGGCCAATGGAAAAATGAACATGAGCCAGCTTCAGTGTGTGCTTGCAGCCCAGAAAGCCAACCGTATGCTGGGCTGCATCAAAAGGAGTGTGACCAGCAGGTGGAGGGAGGTGATCCTGCCCCTCTGCTCTGCTCTTGTGAGACCTCACTTGGAGTATTGTGTGCAGTTCTGGTGTCCTC
>JAOEHY010003562.1:0-29972 GCA_025447955.1 Psilopsiagon aurifrons | reverse complement strand
GAGGGGACGGGATAGGGAGAGGGGACGGGATAGGGAGAGGGAATGGGACAGGGAGAGGGAATGGGATAGGGAGAGGGAATGGGATAGGGAGAGGGGACGGGATAGGGAGAGGGGACGGGATAGGGAGAGGGAATGGGACAGGGAGAGGGAATGGGATAGGGAGAGGGAATGGGATAGGGAGAGGGGACGGGATAGGGAGAGGGGACGGGATAGGGAGAGGGAATGGGACAGGGAGAGGGAATGGGATAGGGAGAGGGGATGGGATAGGGAGCAGGACCGGGGCCGGGAGCCAATGCTTCTGGTTTCTCCCTTAGGAACCTGCTGGTGAACCTGGGGCTGTTCGCCGCTGGAGTTTGGGTCGCCCGGAACCTGACGGACATTGATCTGATGGCCCCGCAGCCCGTCCCGTAGCGGTGAGTCCCTGGGAGCGGGTGTCCCGGTGACAGGCGACCCCTGAGCACAGCCGTGCGCCGGGAGGGGTCGATGGCACACGGCGGCACCGAGCGCCGCCGCTCCTTACCATGCCTCATCCCCGGTGCAGGGAGGAAGAGCTGCCGGGAAGCGCCCACCGGGACCAGGAGCAGGGCTCGGCCGTTCCACCTCCCGATGATGCCTTTGCCTGCAGGAGTGTGTCCCATCCTCATCCCGTCCTCCTCCTCCTCCTCAGTGCTGCTCCTCACAGCTCAGCCCCACCTGGAGCAGTGACAAAGGGGGGAAAAGCTTTTAGATGCCAGAGGGAAGGTGTATTCCTCATGCGAGGCTCTCGGGTGGTGTCTTCAGGGATGTGAAGCCATCGCATGAAGGATTTTATTCTGTACCCGCATCGAGATGGTTATTAAAGTACCTACAATAATGACACGACCCGCTGGGATTTCTGGTTTTGTGTCGTTTTTAATAAGAAACTTCAGCTTACAAAAAACAAAGTGTAAAAAGAGTAAAGATTTACAAAAAAATCATAAAAACATGATTTATATTCCACACCCCAAAGACAAAGGAAGGGAGGCCAGGCCTGGGGTGGCCATGGGCCCCATCGGCTGCTTACCCAAAGGGAAAACCAAACCTGGGACGAGGCCCAAATGTTTCCTGGGTGATGTCTGGATGAGATAATGCTGGGATGCTTTAGGGAATGATGACTGCGAGTGGGAAGGAGAAGCCATTTGGTGTTGCATAGGATTTTAGTGCCCTGGGCTGAGCCTGAACTTGCCGTTAGTGGCAAGGCTGTTGGGGAACAGCAGAAGCACCATGTGGGAGCCGTGGCTGTGGTTTGGCTACGTTACATGACAGCTCCTTGAGGATGCTGTTTGTTGAGTGCAGGACCTTCCCAGCCCTGAGCATGATGGCAGCCAGATTGCCGTGGGGCTGCAGGTTCTTTGGCCAGTCCCACATGGGCTTTTAGGGTAAGACATTCATGTTCCGTGACAGAACTGCCCCTTGCTTGCCCCAGGGGGAACCTCGCTCCACTCCCCACAGAGAATCCTAAAAATGCTGTTTCCAAAGCAGGTTTTTTACCATCCTGTAAAGAAATGGAAGTTCTTTTGAAGTAGGGATAATCCAAGTTTTATGCAGAAAGAGTTTCTGCAGGAAAAGGAGATTAATTAGAACACAAAGTCACTTTATAGTTAATCTCTGTTTAGATTTGGAACCCACTAATCTCCCGAGGCTGGGGGTCAGGCTGGGGGCAGTCCCTGCAGTCAAGTACATGAAGCTGCCATAGGGGACTTACTGGATGTTGTCTTAACAAACCCTCGACTGAACTCAAAGCAGCTGAACCCACGATTAGGAGCACAATTAATCACTAACTGAAGGAGCAGCGCACGTGCCCCGCGCTGTGAGGCAGCTGGACAGCTCGTCAGCCACGTTCAGGAGCTAATTGGATTCTCTTGTCCCTTGCTGCTGCCTGGAAGTGTCCTTGAAGCCAAGTCTGGTTTGTGAGCACAGCACGGCATACATCAGCTTAAATCAGTAGGGATGTGAGGAACAGAAACAAAGCAGAAGCTAGGGGCTGGTCTGACTTGAAGTCACTGAGAACATCAGGAAACCCACCCGAGCTCCAGCTCCTGGGAAGCGGTGCAGCTTTCCCAAGGGGATTTCGCACTGAGGGAAACTCATCCTCTGCCAACAGCACCCTTCCAGCAACCGTAACTTAGAGCAGGACCAACTGCCTTGAAGTGATGAAGATTACCTTTAATTCTGCCCTTCCTCAAGTGAACAGAGCAGTCCCACAGCCCCCTGCCCAAGCCCACTGCACCCTCAGGGCATTCACACGGGCAGCTCTTGTCTTGGAGCAGCTGCCTGAAGCTTCTGAGCTGTGTTTAAGTTTCTCTTCTGGAAAGGCAGATGTGTAAAACAGAAGTTCCACTGAAAACAAACTCATTCACTTGTTCCTTTCCTGTAAACTGTGGGACAGATGTATAGAGAGGGCTGTGGCTTAAAGTGTGTAACAGCTCAACCAAAGCTGACATTAAGCAGGGAGAAAAATAGGACCCAGTCTCTCTTACTTGGGCTCTGGGTTGCCATGGAAAGGTAACTGCAGTTTACACATCTGACAAAGTAGGCAATATATGCTTCATCTTGTGGCAGCAGGAAATGGCCTTAAGGGCCAGGCCTAGTAACATCATTTAATACGTGTAAGGAGAGTGAAGAGGATACTCACTACGAAGATGCCATTCTTCATCAGAGGTGTGGAGCTGTGCAGCCCAATCACTACATGGACTGGACAAAAGGGCACAACAGGAGCAGCCCAGAGGCAAATAATCACTGGTTGGTGCAGGTAACTGATGTGTGTAGCTTTTGATCATGGAAACACGTGGGTTCATAAACTTAGAAGCTTGCTAGAACGCTTCACATCCCCATCTGCAGTAGCCACGTATCAATATTAATGTAATAGACACCAAAAAAAACCCCACTGAATTGAGGTTTTATATTCCCAGAGGCAATGCATTCTTACCCTAAGTCCTCCCTGTCCGATCTCAAACCTGCTGGAGGGATTGGATGCACACACAAAGGCAGTGTTCAGAGCCTGGATTTTGCTGTTCACCTCCAAGAAGGGACACTTGGTCACCTCACACATCTGTACTTAGTGCATATTAAATTTACCCAGGCATAACCCCAGCACGGTTCTGCTCATGTGTGGAAGCATTTGCCAGGCTGCTAAGAGGAAACCTGTGCAAACACTGCCAGGACGATGGAAACTCTTATCTAAAAAGCCGTATCTAATCCACTTTTGCATAAGCTCTTATTTGAATGGGTACAAATGCACAGATTTCAGTCATGCAGCACTCAAATCCTCCTTTCTGAGCTTCTCAGTGCTGCTGAGGACCTGTAAAACCACACAAGTCTGCCTGCTGCTTCAGTCCAGAGGGGGGAATTCCTGACTTATTTCCCAAGGTTTCTGTCCCATGCAAAATACTATCGGATCCAAGGCACCAAATCTAAGGAATCATACAAAATTAGTTCACCAATCTGTACTGGCAGGTTAAAACTCATCTCCCTGTTCTTGTTTATATACATCTCCATTTGCTGCATCACATTAACAGTGTCAATGCCAGACCATAGGATTGTTCTGGTCAGAACTAATGAGCTGGGAGGGAAATGAGGGTACTTCCAGTGCTTTCCAGAGGAACTGGTTTTGCAGTGTGCATAGTTTAATGTGGCCATGCAGGCAATAAAGGGTAACAGAAAGGCAAATCTCTGCAACTGGCTTGCTAGTGGAATAAAGTTAGCTCAAACGAAGTGGCTTCCAACAACGGCAGCAGATGCTGTACCACGCCTGGCCATGGATACATTAAGATTCTTCATTCTTAAAAACATAAGATTAAGGAATGCCAATTCTCTCACAAGTTGGAGGCGATAAGGATATGCTGGGAACAGCTCTGTCCCAACGGCTGCTCCCCCCGAGCCCTCCTGCCGGCATTCAAAGGCTTCCTGCACCTTCACATGTGCTCTGAGCATCCCTCAAGGCAAATGACTCCTTGCTACAGGGCTGGAACGCCAGTGCAGGCAATCCCAGTGCAAAGAGAAACCACTTCTGCTCCCAGTTGTACCAAAAGGAAGGTTGTTGTGCTGTAGACACCCAACTTGGAACTCATGACTGCAACCACTGAACTCTAGTCAAGTCACACCACCTGCAAAAGCAGAGCCTAAACCTGGAGTTATTCTAACACACATCAATCTATTAGCAGGACCTGAAGCCATACCATCACAGGAGGGACAAAGTTCTCTTTACAGGCTAATGATACAGTATCTTCATCTTAGTGATGTAGAGAGGTAACTTCCAATCCGAATTTCTGGCAAATAGGACACTATAAAACAGTGTCCACCATGGAGGGAGCACTGGGCTATGCTTATATAAAGAAGCCTGCAGTAGACAAATATAAACCAAACAGCATAAAACATGCTATACGCTCTCGCTTCCAAATAAAAGCTGAAGATTACAGAAACCTCACAGTGTTGGAAAAAGCAAGTTTAGTTCCTTTGAAGTAGAAATTCATTCCTTCCCTATCAGGGCCATCATTTTCTGGCTGCAGTATCCCTGCACCTCAGCACAACTAAGCTAGCATCACATGGAGAGGCCACTCATGTCAAAAGTTGTCACCAGCAAATGCTACCAAATCTGCCCTCCCCTCGCCTCGTGCGACAGCTGAATTCAACTCTTAATGCCAAACACTCAGTCAAGAGATGAGCATCACAGCAGAGAGTCTCAGCTCCCTGCAGGATCAATGGATGCTGCGCTAAGGTTTGCGTTCCTGTTGAGTTTTACACACACAGGCCTGAGGGATTCCAAGGGAACGCGCATTTGGCCACAGTAAACTGTGACTGCCACTTAGGAGAATATAATCCTCGTATTTAAGAGCGGACAGGCCTGGAAGGATGGATGCATGGGAAAAATACCGGTTTTCCTTTCCCCCTCTAAGACTAAAAAGGCAATTTTAAGCACTATTTCCCCCTTGAATTCTCTCTGTGAGACACAGTGTTCCCAGAGCTCCAGAAAAGAACCCATCGTGTGTCTGATAACCCCAAGATTCTGATTCTTCCAGGAATGTCAACTTCTACCTGCGCTGAAGCCAACTCAGCCTCCCCTGCAGTCAGCAGCCACAATTACTTCTACTGGGTCTCAATTTAGCCTCTTGCATTTTATTCACTGGTAGTAAATTCCCTACCGAGTACATGAAAGGGTACAAAGACATCCACTGAAACCCCTCCAGACGCTGCTACATCTACAGAACCAGAACTACAGCTTCTGACAGAGTCCTATGGGAACTGCTTTAAAACTGCCTTGTCTCCAATAGGATTCAAGCCTATGACTTCCAAATGAGACTGAATTGTCAAAAAGACAGTTTTGGCTGACTCAGAAAGCAGCACATTGCTCAAACACACAGGAAATGGGCAACTTCAAGGACACAGACCCAGCACCACACTGTGCTCCGCTTGCTGTGCTCAGCTCTGCATCGGTGCACTGAGGAACAGCAGCCACAGCACCACAGCACAATTTGCCCATAGGACAGAACAGTCACAGTAGTGGCAGTGGAGATGGAGGAACAGGATTTGGGAGTCTTACCTCCTGCTCCCTCCACCACCAACATGAGGTCGTCAGTGTGCATCTGATGCGCAAATGCCAACAAGAATAGAAAAAGAGGGAGGAAGAGAAACTCTTTCACAACTTCTGTACCTGAAAATGGAACTGTTTCTTAAGAAGCTCATATTTGAGGTTATTTCCCCTTTAACCACCCCCCCTGCAGACCATGAAGACTGACAGACATTGTGCCTCCTTAGAGGATTCAGATTCGAACACGTAACGTGAACTGCCAAACTCCAACTTAGAAAAACACACCTGAGGCGCAACTGTAGGCTGAGAAGTGACTGTCAATAGTCAGCTAAGGCCCTGTGTTTCCCACAGAATTCCAAACCCAAGACACAGATTACAGATACAGACGTTCTCGTAGCCTTTCAAACCCAACGTGGAATTTGACATTGAAGTACATTCCTTCCCTTTATGGCCCCGCAGAAACAAAGACGGCGCAGGCTGAGTGCGGCACAACCTCCTTTGTGTGACAACTGCAATCCATGGACATTCCCCTTAGAGGAGCAATGGCAGCAGCCTCTCACTGTTGTGGTCTCACCACCACCCTGCTTCCCTAAGGAAAACATGCCACACTTGTACAAAAGTGCTACTTTGCCAGTGTAAGATGCCCCCATGCCACCCGCTTCTGCTGTCACAGCCAGGGCTCAGGCTCCTCTGTCATCCTGACGACCAAGCTATGCCAGCAGAAGCCTGCAGCACAGGCTTTGTTTTTGCTGCCACTGTAAACAGATTTGACGCACTGGTACATTCCTGGTTTATGACCGAGTTTTGTGTTTTAAACAGACTTTTTCCAGAGCAGAACTGTTTTCAAAGGACATTCCTTGTGAATTTAGCTGCCGGTTCAGTTCAGCCCGGAGAGCAAACCATCGAGCGTGCGCACAGCCCCAGAAACAGAGGAGAAGAGCTGCCGACAAAGCTTGCCCACCATGGGTTTGCCCCCAGCTGATGGCAAAGAACTGGGTATCCCGGAGATTGCTGAGGCCCGGGGCAGTATTATCCCTGGTTGAAGAACATTTAACATTTCCCTAGCAAGAACAGCTCTGTGGGCCATCAACTCCATCTATCCAACAACTGTCCCAACACATACCTGGCTGATCTGCGTTTCAGACCTTGGCAACGTGAACAGCACTTGAAGGGGAAGGGACTGTACCTGTTCCTTCTGCAGTTTTATCAGCATTACCAGGTACAAAGGTTTTCGAAGCCAGATGGATGCTTCAATATCCTGGCTGTGCTCCTCCATTACACGCCTTACCCAAATCCTTTTTGAGATGAGGGATACACAGCATCAAACCTTCCCATTTCATTCTTGGAGCATCCTGAACGACAAGATGCTTTCTAAACAAGATCCCGACTGCAATCTGACGTGTCAGAATGGCACAGCTCGACAGGCTTTTCCAGAGCCTGGCTGGCCAATGTCCAGAGCTGATCCCCTTCCTGCAGCGAACCTTTTTTCCTACAAAGAGGAAAGATGTGAACGCCAACGGTTGTAAAGGAAATGGAGACTGCTGGTTGAGTCACGGAGCTCCCCATCATGGGAATGGCAGTCTTCTGTCCTTATCACTGTGTCTGGACGGCACCTGAGCTTGGAGTTGTTTTTCTGAGATTCTTGCTTTGTCCTGCACTGTTCTTTGAGTGTAAAAAAGAATGTAGGCCTGGGTTTTGCACACCTCCTCCACGCTACATACATTCAGTTTGGAGTCATTGCAGTGGACCCAAAACCCTAGGAATCAAAGTGAGAAAGAGGGTATTAGTAAGGGAGGCGTTAACTCCTTCTGAAGGCATTTTGGAACTGTTCAGAGGAAACATCCACAGAGAAAAAGGGCAGTGGAGGGGAAAAGGCACCTCTATCTTTTCCTCTATGGATGCTTTGGAAAGGAGCTCCTGATCTGGAAAACATTTTGACTGTTTCTGTGCCATTAACAGAGTTTAGAAGTACCAAACTGTCATTTAACCAACTGTATATTATAGCCCAAAAGCTCCATTAGGAAAAGAAAAATTCCCTGGAGAGAAGCAATTTGTAGCTCTTTCTGCCCAAGTCCGAAGGCGGAATCAACACTGATCCAGCTGCAGAAAGAGACTGCTGGAAAGGCACAAAACCCCTGCGGATGTTGCTCATGAATAGTTCCTGTCCAGCTTCAAAACACTTTCTGTTTATCTCATCATCCCAAGGATACTGAGAAAAGACACCCAGCTGGAGCAGCTCCACGGAGTTACGCTGCATGAGAAAATGAAGCATTCATGCTGTTAACAGCAAGTGATAAAAGGCATCCCGAAGGGCTGCGAAGCAAAGAACAGCAATCTGGGGCTTTAGGCAAAAACCCAGAAAACATGCTACCGGGAAGACATCCTGGGAAACAAAGTACCAAATGCTGGGGAATTGATTCCAAGCAACTTTGATCAGAAAGCTTTACAATGCACTACGTCTGTGGAACAAAACACGAGGTTCTTGAATCTGTTTCCCCCGTACCAAGGCACACGCACCTCCCTCTGTGTTGTAGCAATATGCTGTGTAGTGTCCTGAGCCAAACCCTTTCCCGTGATGCATCACCACAGCGGAGAGGTCATAGACAAAGGTCTCTTTGTCAAGAGAGGAGAGAGAGTCCCTGCAGCAGTAAGGTTCCATGTTTAATACCTGGTCAAAGAGGACATGGACCCCAATCTTCTCGCGGTGATTACGTTCAGACCACCTGCAAACACAAGGGCACGAATCAAAGACTCCGGATCCCGCTTCTCGCCTGTGGTGCATACAAAAGCAGCTGCTGCTCGACAGCTCTGAAGAGCTTTCTATGCTTGGGTCAAGTAGGAGGTGTGGAATTCTTTCCTTCTGTTTCCACTCTAACGTCTACTACAGTCATCTCCTGCACACAGCTCATTCTGTCACTGATGCCCATTTGTTATCGTTAGGGTACTGCGGAGATTTGCAAGAGCCAAGCACAAAGAAAGCCAAACTACCATGACAGCCAAGACAGCAGTTGAAATGCTCTGTTGTAATATAACCCCCCCCACGCCTCAAATGCCTGGCCTGATTGTTCCAGAAACTGCTCAGAGTACTTTGAGCTTTGTCTGCTATGCTTTACTGAATGGCTACATACATAATATTGGCATTTAACTAGCGCAGGCTTCCAGCTTCAACAGATCTTTCCCTCAGCTTATCAGCTCACCCATCTCACAGCCACTCTTTCAAGTCGCCTCCAAACTCAGACAACTACCGTTGAGTACAATGGAAGGGAATCAGCATTAACACTTACAAAACATTACATTGTGCGTAGATGCTTCAAACAGGCTACTGACTGTGATGTGAGCTGTATTCTGAGAGGGAATCACCTCTCTGGTTTGGGTTAAAACTCATTTACCAGAGAGATTATGAGCCCACACTAATCATATCTCTCCAACAGTCAAGACTCCTGCCTGACACCACACAGTGTGCCCCACTCACCTGAATCGTTTAAGGTGCAGCCGGAGGACCTGAGGTAGTCTGTAGATCAGTAACTGCTTTTTAGCTTCACTCAGAACAAGGGGTTTAGGAGAAGACTTTCGCCGTTTGCCTACCAAATAGAATGAGAAACACCAAGGCAAAGGTTGTTGGGGTGTAATTCACTTTCAGAAGGGGAAATAAGCACATTCTGAACTCTTTTCTTCCAGCTCACATGCACTCACGATGGACGCAGAAGTCAACATTGCCTATGAGCTCCTTCACAGAGCAGGAACCACCTCTGAACCAGAAGTGAAGAGGGAAAAAGGCTCCTCCTGCCAGAGATTACTCTTTCCAGGACACCGAGCACGTGAGTGGACCAGGAGGAAGGCACGTGGCTTCCAGAGCTTCCAGTAAGAAATGTACCTGTTAATTAGATTTCTGCACCTCACTGCACCAGTTCACAACAGATGGGTTGCTCCTCCTCCGTCACACCTGACAAGTGCCCCCAATAGCTTTTGGCACCTGGGTGCAGGCTGGCTGCCTTCCCCTGGCTTTTTTCAGCGGGTGAAGATCCCCTCAGTCATTTCACTCTGAAGAAATGGTTATAATTTGGGCTTCCACAAAGAATCCAAGAAAACAGAGTCGAGATGAAGCCGTACTCATCCGCATCAACACTCTGCGAACAGAGCTTGTGAACCAGAACCTACTCAAATCATATTTGGCTTTGTTTCAAGAACATCCGTCAGTGGTTATTTCCTAATGCTCTGGGAAGATGTTTGGTAACAGATTTGTGAGTCGACAGAGAATAGGTCTCTACAAATATTTGCTGCTTCAGCTGCTTAGTTGCAATGTAAGTCAAGTTACTGGCGTTTTCCTCCCAAGGGGATGAATATTTGCCATAAATACCTGCATGAACAAATATTTCAAATCCAGCTTCTCAGAGCAGCGGAGCTGCATGGTTATAACACAGCTAAAATTATTCTCAGGCATGTAATGACCTTACACTCAGACCTCCTATAGGAAGAAAGAAGTCATCTTCTAGCTGAGCGCAGCGAAACGCGTGCATCCATCTAACAGGTATCACATTAACCTGAGAGTGCCCGAGTAACATCAGTTCATTGCTTCTTGACAAAATGCCTGCAGAGAGGTGGAAGCTGGAACCTGGCAGCACACCTTGAGAACTCTGCATTTGTGATTCTGGTTAAAGGATTCAATCAGGAGCAAGCTGCATTGAGATGAATTGTTACAAAAGCCCTCCTACAATGCAGAGATGAGCAAACCACAGGGGATAAGGTTCCTTCTTCTGTCCCTAAATCCAGCCTCTCTCACCCCAAAAGAATTCTTGAGGTTGCCTTCTCCTCTAATGCAAGCAGGGAGAGCATGAGCAGGGTCACAGTAAAACCTCAGCAAACTGTGCTGCTCAATGGTGGAGACAAGAAAAATTACATCAGATCCAAACCGGTACCCAGAGGAGCGGAAGCTACCAACAGGAGGAAGCAAAACAGCACGAGCAGCAAGGAAGAGCGGTTTTCCTATATATATGGAGGTGACAATGCCTGTTTTGAGACACATCAAAAACCTCTCAATTGGAAAAAGAGATGGTGCAGAGACAGCATCAGCAGCTCACTTACTGTTGCACTGGTCGCACGCATATATCCTCCCTTCCAGCGCCTCTGTCTCGGTGAACTTGGCCAGCATCTCTGTCAGCATGCACTCTGCCTGGTTAACAGGGACAATCCCCTTCTCCATGGAGTGATAGCGCTCGGGGAATTCCAGGGAGAGATCCCAAAAGGGCTCCACGGTGTTGGATTTGTAGTTGCATGTGATGCAGGTGACCTGGAGATGACATAAATGGAATTATGTGCGTGTACACCTGCAGTCTGGCAGTTACAGTCACATCTAAAGAGCAGGTTTATGCCCCAAAGGCGTTGCAGCTTCACAGACAGGATGACCTGTGAGTCAAGAGAAACATGACTTATTTCCACTCCGAAAGCTAATCTTGAGCAAATCATTCAAACTACTTTCTCAATCCCCCCCCCCAAATGGAACCAATGGTCATGTTTATGGGATTTACTTCCCCAGATGAACACTGTTACAGGTATAACACTGATTTACAGCTGGCAACGAACACCTTGGGTCTGTTTTCTACTACAAAAAGCACATGCTAGCATTTAGCACGCCATCATCCTTCCGTTGTTTCTCTGCCTTCCTTACGTATCTCAAAGTGTGCAATTCCTTTAATGTTTCATCTGCTAACTGTACAAAATCTTCCATGGACAGAGCACAAACGGCCACATTTCAGACGCATTCATTTTCTTACATCAGTTCATGAGTATTATAACTATGAAAAGCAGAAAAGTTTTCAATTAAACTCAGAGGCAGAAAGTAATAACACGAGGAAGCAACAAAACCAGCGAGCAGATCTGGTCAGACCCTGTGGGACTGAGGGAATCATGCACCAGAAACCAGCTTCCAACCTTGCAGCTTCAGGCATTGAGGTAACTTAATGATGGACTTGTAGCTAGAAGATAGGGGAGGAATTCTGTGCGTAGAGGGGTTTGAAATGAAACACAGTACACATACTTAAGAAGAATAAATAGTCTGGCAAATTATTTATAGTGTATCCTGGGTGCAGATCAATTACACTGATTTGTATCTTTGTGCTGTTAAGAGACCTATATCGCTGAATCTACTACATCAGCCCCAACACTCCACCACCCAGAGCCAAGGGAACAAAGAACATTGAGCTCAGAGGTACACAAGAAGCTCACACACTGCAAAGAGGATTTAAACGAACCAGGAATCTCAAGCAGCCCTGCCCTGAAAGCCAAAAGCTTTGACTTGAGAAATGCACCTTTTAATCTTTACCATGCAGGTTAAGTTTTATGAGCGGGATGCTCGCTAGCACTGAGAAGGATGATACAGTGATGAGAACGTGCACGCGTGGTCTGATCTCCTAAACCCTAGAGTGTCAAGTGATGCACAAGCTTCCTTTCTCCTGGAAAGCAAAGGTAGAGGAGAGCTTTCAAAAGGCACTGGGCTCTCAGGGCCTGTTGGGGCAACAATATGTCTCAGACAAGGGAAAGGCACAGGAATAAGAGACCAAGCAGCACAACAGGCACTTTCACTGCCTACAGAAACGTACGTTAAGCATGCTCAGTGTCTTGAGGTGACTTTCATACGCCTGCAAAAACCCCCAAATTGTCAGAGAGAGAGTATTTGTTACAGCACAAGGTGTCAGCCCTCTCTGTCCTCCATCACGTTCGCTCTCGACATGGAAACAAAGCCAGGAAAGGAAAAAACGAATTACAAAGACATTTAAAAAGCACAGGAAAACCTGAAAACTAAAGGCTTCTCTACTTGTGTCCATTTCACCCCGAAGCGGCTCGAGTCAACTGAGTTTACAACACCCGTGACAAGGATGGAAAATGCTGACAACCTGCATGGCAGCTCCTCTCATGTGCCTGTGGGCTCCTCGGGAAACAGAGCTCGAATGGATGCGAAAGCAGGTTCATACCTGACTAAGCAACTGTCCATGAAAGATGGTGTTCACCACCTTCAGGACCTGCTTGGTGAGCTTCCTCTGCGAGAAAGGGATGAGGATCCTGCGCTTTGTTCCTTCCGACTCCAGCTCCTGCTGTACTTTATCCAACAGCTCGCAGAGAAATTCCTGAGCGTCCTGCTGGTCGTACCCTCGGAATGCCGGGATCAGGCTCCACACAGAGTGCAGCATGGCAAAGGGGGACACGAGCGCCCACTTGCCAGACCACATCACTCGGAAGAGGGTGTGCAGTTCGTGACAGAGGGAGATGTGCTTTGAACTCGGTTCCTTGGGCTGTATTAGTTCTAAACTCCTGCTTATGGAGGAGCCACCATTTAAGCCAGCTGGCAAGCTCTGCGTGCCATATGATCCCACTTTGTCAGTCTTCCCTGACTCATTAGCAGCAGACCCATTTGCCAACTTGCCGGGCATCCTGGACTTCCCATTCACAGTTTTAGCTAAGAGTTCTTCTGTTTCACAGAGATCAAGCGTCAGAAAACATTCTCTGAACTTCTGGAGGTGACTTAGCACTTGCAGAATAGAATTCATATAACACGTGTTCCCCAGGTTCCTCAGCCCCGTCACCCCGGGGGTCATCAGAGGCTTACGCCGGATGGAATAGAACTGTTTGAATCTGCTGCTCTGCACCTGCCTTGAGGTAGGGGAAGCGGTCGCCACCTCCCTGAATTTCCTTGGAATCAAGTTCTCTCTGTGCGCGTGTGACAAGAGCCGGGCGCTCTTCCTCGGCGGAGCGTTCGCCAGCTCCTCCAGGAGCTGCCTCTTCATCTCCCGCCGCCGCTGCCTCGCTGCTTCCTTCTTTCTCTCCAGCTCTTCCATTTGCTTCTTCTCTTCCAGCCTGCGCTGGCCCCTGGAGCTCCTCTCAAACCAGGTCCGCAGTGCCTTCGCCAGCAAGGACTGGCGCCTGTGCCAGAGGGCTGTAAGCATCTGAGACTGTCCCTGAGGGCTCCTCTGATGGCTGCACACGTCCTCTCCCAAAGCCATAGACCGCAATGTCCTGCCACTTCTTGTTGATGGGTCATGCTTTTGACTTTTAATTGCTGACAGGGAACTTCTCAGCAGTTTCAAATCACCCTCCGGGTTATCATTCAAGACATAATCTTCACAAAGGTAACAAAAGACATACAGATCGTTAACTTCCATTGCCAATGGATGCCTGGTTTCTTCAAAGTGTTTAAGTGCATGCTCCTCGATGTACCTCCCGCAGGCCACGTGGGAGCACTTCAGGCAGGCCCAGATGGACTCCGTGGTCTGGCAGTCCACGCAGTGCCACTTCTGGGGGTTCAGGATGGAGTGGTCCTGGGCGAGTCGTAGCCGCCCAACATGTTTGCATCTATCCATGTCTTACAGAAGTCTTCGCTGCTTTGACCTTGGAAGGCAAAAAAGACAGAGAGAAAAGGGGCTTAGAGCCATGGCACATGTTTAAAACCATCTCTTTCGTACGGGCTGTTAAGACCTATGAAAACACCGATGTTGAATCTTGTCAATCTCAACCTCAGTTTTCCCTCAAGCAACTCCGTTATTTCCGGGGGCAGTGTTCAGTACCAGCCAAAGAGACTGGATTGACAAGGTCTACAGCATACAACTGTCTATGTGGCTGCTAGGGACAGCCCAGCCAGCTGCCAGCATGCCTCACCCAACCTGAATGGCTCGCTTCCAAGGAGAGAAAGATTAATTCAGTCCACACACACGTTTGATCTTTAGCTGCCCTCTTGAAATGGATACATGCAAAATGAATTTGGAATGGGAATGCATGTCATCAGGACCAGGCTGAGGTTACTAACTTCTTGCAGGAGCCACAAAACCACCAGATAATGGTCAGAACCAGAGCGTTTGCAAGCCCGCAGGCTCTCCGTTCTACCCGGGAATTCTCTCATTCCCCAGAGCCTCCCAAACGTTCCAGTGTTTAAGGAACATCAGGAGGGAATAAAAACTGAAATGTGCTATAGTGAACCTACAGAACATCTGCAGGTGTACGCGCTTGCAGGAGCACACAGAAAGAGAGAAAGCAACTGATTTACTGCACTGGAACTGAAGAGAAATCAAAGCAGCGCTATTAGAAGGCGCAAAAAGCTTTTATTCTGTGCGCTGTACCCATGTGCTTTATAGAAGATGCTCAGATGTACAAAGAGCACAGCTGACACTGGGGTGTCTTTGTATGCTCCCTCCAACGCTCTGATCCAAGGGAAAGAGATGAGGGCACAGCTACTCACGGAGTCCTGTTCAAACATCCTTCCCCCCGTGCTGCCGCAGCCCGGGCACGGAACATCCCCATCGCAGCCAGAGGAGTCTTGGCGGATCTTCGGGAATTTAATTACTACTTAAGTCTTCATTGTAAAGCAGCGCAGCTTCAAAGCCCTAGAGAGAGGATATTCGTGTGATGCACAGCAACAAACTGAGAGCGCCGGCAGGGCTGCTTCGGAACACGATTAATCCCCTCGGTGCAAGAGCTACTGCGGAGAACACATTCATTACAGAGACCGGAATGCTCTGGAAGTCGAAGCCGGAGCGCACTGAGGAACCCAAATGGAAGGGGCCCTTTGGAATTCCGTTCCTCTGCTTTCATTTTGTAATAATCTATAAATCTGCTGGTCACGTGTAACCTCTTCATCATCAGCCTTTTGTAGCGGATGACCCAACATATGGCAGAGAGGAGATGTGGAGTTCAAAAAGACGGAGCGCAAACGTTGCACCTCCTGCGATCACTTCGGCGCTGACTTGGTGAAAGCAGGGGGGAGGAGATGGGGGAAAAAGGAGGCAAAAAAGCTGTCCTGAAATATCCAGTACCAAACAATAGAAATGAAATAATGAATAGTTGTTAAGCATGAACTGCAACAAAGAACTGCAGGGGAAAGAGAGAGACGAAAAACCTGCATTTTGCCCAAGGCAGAACTGATTGTAAACCCGTATCTGCTGTAAAAACCCAAGAAAGACCAAATTAACTCACTTACACACCTACAGCTTGAATGCAACACACAGCAATGACGGGAGAGACAGCGAGAACAGGCACAAAGTGGTTACAGATGTCGCAGAGAGCGTCAGAGCCGGCACATGGAATATGGAGTTAAAAGGAATCACTCTACAAGGAGCAAAGTTTAACACAACGGAGGCTGTGGCTTCCCCAGAGACAGCGATGGAGCACTTGCCTCTATCTGACCAGGCCAAGCAAACCTATCCTTAGTGGCCCCCAAATTATGCAGATGTATTTGAATTACTATCTTCTTCCAGTGACATTGTTGGTAAAGATGGAATCTGTTAAAGAAAAATCAAAGCTCTTCTGTTCTTTAACTCTTCTCGACTTCAGCTTAGAGCACAAGTGGCCACTTCAGAATTCACCTCCACGGAGTGATCTGCAGTGTCTCAATAACCCTTTCAGCTGGTTATTAACAGTTCAAGCAGCACTGCCCCTCTCCTTTGGGCCGTGTCCACCCCCTCACAAATCCTCAGACCTGGAAAGGCGCTTCTGGAAAACCCGCACTAAACAAAGGGCTGATTTGGTCTCCAAGTTGGAACCATCCCTTCCCACCTCCCTCTCACCTTTCTCCCTGAGCTTTTTCCTCTCCTTTTTTCTCCTTTATTTTTGTGCTCAGCTCTTGATAGAAAATTGTGGAATAATCCCGTCTAGCCTTGGTGAGACCAAGTAGCATAGATTCCAGCTCGAAGGAGTATAGACACTATGGTAACATTGACAGCCTTCATTTACATAAAAGAATACTAATTATGTTGTATCATCAACATCTGTGATTCTGCTCACTGCCATATGCGACAGGGTTGGGAATTTAACCCTTGAGTCTCACCAGGAGAGCTGAGATTTGTGCCGTGTAACAAAACCTGGGCCTTCCAAACCCCATTTCCTAGAGGCTGATTAAATCACTGCCAAGGGAGGTCACCCACCAGCCCTGCAAGGTCTCAGGACACAGCATTTTCCAAGCACACTGAATTCATCTTCAGTTTCCAATGCTGATATGTTGCTGGTTTCAGCTGGGTAACAGGCTACAAGGAAATCAATCACACACCAGATCCAGTGCATTAAAGAATCATGTTTAACAATGAAGTAGGCTGTCAGTATATAAATCACAAGCCTTTTGTCAACTGCTTTTGCTTTTCCTGTGTGGGCCAGCAAGATTTCCTGTTTGAAGGGGAAAAGAGATTTTAAGAGTGTTGGTGGGTTAACAAAACAGCTTTGTTACACCTCAATTTGGCAATTCTCAGCACAAAAGCATCTTTGATGCTGCCTGTGATGTTCCCCACCTGTTTCTCTTCAGGTATCTATGGATTATGGATACTTGCCTTGCAAATCTAAGCCTTAATACCACATACACCCAGGTTAGAACCAGTGTTTATTTAACCCAAACCTCTTCAGTGATAGCTCTTTTCAGCTGCCTCAGACAAGAGGAAACCTGTTTGGCATCAGTGGGGTTGGCTGTGGAGCTTCTGCATCACTCGCCCATCAGTCAATCTGGCTCTCCCACATCGTGCACCACAGGTACTAAAGGCAGCTGGGGTGCCTGAGGGTCAGCCCTGGCTGCAAACACTAAACACGTCACTGGAAGAGGTGCACATGACAGAGAACTAAATCTGCTCCTCTCTTTTACATAGGTAAACAAACAGCATGCCCCAAGCTACCATCGAGAAGAAAGAGAACTCCCTGCCAGGAGAAATGACAAAGCTCTGATGAAAGGAAAGCCCAAAGATGAGTCAGAACCCATAAACAGGCACGCAAGGGGGAAACAAACCTTCCAGAGATTACAGGGCTGGAGCTATTCCAGATACTGCAAGGAGGGAACACAGCTTCAGGTGGTTGCTGTGAGAAGCCATGAATGACAAGAGAGTTTAATGATGGAGAATGAACACCTTACATTTGTTTGGAAGCAAACAAACTGAATCTTCTCTTTGCAACTTCAGTATTCCAGGTTTCTTTCTTGGGTTTACAATTGGTTTTTCCATCAGGGTAGATCTCATTTTAAGCAAGAGCTATAAACTTCTCCTTTCTCACATACTTAGAACTTTCCTTTCCCAGATAAGGGATGGGGGAAGGAAAAGAGGGGAGGAGGAACAACTTAACAGCTCTGCATGGAGAAGCAGCTTGGAGCTGCACTGCAATACAACTAAAGATGGGTTAAACCTGGTGTAAACTAATAGCAAATAAAAGGAAACTAAGGACACAGGTTTAGCCAGCAATGTTTTAGAGACAATTTGAAAAGCTCTCACCTTGCAAATCACAGTATTTAAACACTGGGTCAAACCCTGCTTTCTGTTCTTGCATGGCTCATAACCACGGAAAAACTTATGGCAAGATCCTGTAACAGCTTCAAGAACCAAATGCAGCCGAAACAATTTGGCTCTTGACCCTAAAAGAGTGTTAAAATAAAACACATGACTTTATTATGTTTCTTTGTGCCATTCTCACACATTTTGGACCTGATTAAAGACATCTGCACAGATCTGTCGACACTCGCTACTTTCTTCTCCTAAATAAATGCGCATGAAGCAAAGAGGGAAGTTCAGGGATCAGGAAAGGCGCTGCATGTTCAGCCGAGGACACTGAAGTGGCTTTCATTTGTCCAAGAGTTGATTCCAGCACAAGGAGAAGCCTTTGGTGCTGAGCCAAACCCCTGTAGCTGCAGCCTGGAAATCACTTCTAAGGCCAGGAGGGAGGCTCAGCCTGAAGGGTTCTTTCATTCACAGGTTCAGCCCCGTCCTGGGGGTGGCAGAAGGGAAACACCTCACCAGGCCACAGGCAATCGGCACCACATTAGAGCATCATCACATTAGAGCATCGTTGCCTTTTATCTTCCTTCTCTTTTTGTTTTAAAACACTGTTGGAAAAAACACCCTTTGATATTCTTGCTTTCTATCCAAAGTACATGCTCCACATAAACCTACTGCGCTGGACCAAATAGGTCTAAACCTCCTGGATGCAAAAAGCCAAACACCTTCCACTCTCCCCCCAAGTTTTAGGAGCAGCGGTGGAGAATTTCTACCCTGCTGCAAATACTCAGAAAAGCAAATAAAGAGATATCAAAAGAGACTCTAAAAAATCACATATAACTACTCAAAATAGCAAAAAAATCACATATAACTACTCAAAACCTGCATTCCTTCGATTATTTAACCCACCCATTTGTGAGGAACCAATGCCTCAACCAACTGCCGAATGAAAACATGGAATCGGAGCTGTGTGGAAGATGGGAACAAAAAGCTCCTGCTCAAGATCTCGGTGCTCCTCCTCCAGCAAGAACCCTCTGTGTCCACGCAGCAAACCTGCATTTGCCTCTCCAAGCCAGTGGCAACAGTGCTTTGTCAAACACGAAACCTTCCGTCATTGATAACTCCATTAGAGAAGAGGAACTGCTGCATGAAGGAATGAGCTCCACCAGCACATCACCTGAGCAGGTATCCTGTATCCTCACAAAGCCACTGCATGATGCCACAAATGCCACTTGAGCAGTTCTGGAGCAAGAAAAACACCCAGGAAAACATGCAAGAAGCTCTTTCTGCTTCTCCTTCTCCCAAGAGCCATCAGCTTGTCTGGGCAGGAATGGGTTTCTCCCTTCACTCCTCTAGTTCAAACCCTTTTAGACTTTCAAATTGCATCTCCAAAGGGTAACAACAGCCCTGAAGGCTTTTCCAGTTATTCTGAAAGCATATTTCCTTGGAAATTGTCAGCTTTCTACCCTTCAGTTGCTGGATTCCTCCCATCCACAGTGACATTCCATCAAGTCAGTTACAGGCAAATTAGCACAGCTGACAAAGGGGGAAAAGAAGGGAAAACACAGGAGGAAGAGACAGAGATGAGTCAGGATTTGGTGTTTCATTGGAGAGGCAGCAAAGCAATGAGTTAAACAGCTCCTCTGAATCCATGAATTAACCACACTTTAAAAGACAGACAAGACAGGAGACATGAGCTATGACAGCAGCAGCAGTCACTGCTCCCATCGCCCTCCCGGCCAGCATCACCCTCCTCATCCCAATACACCCAAACCTCCCACCTTGATCCAAAGCATCCTGAATTCCACAGCATCTCCCCTGGAAGCTGGCTGGTGTCCTATGGGAATCACAGCAAGCTCAAAGGACTCCCACTGGTTCCAGCCATTCCATACAGGCACGGGAGGACATCCTCCCACCCCCTTATGCGGTTCCAGCTCCCAAGCTATAATCACAAGGGAGCTTGACGAAAATGTGACTTCCCTGCCAACTTCCACAGCAAGTTCTGGTTTATTAACTCCTTTAAGTTAATTATAACTATGTCAACGTGAAACTGTTCCTGGGAGCTCACAGCGTGCTGTAAAAATGCACTTTAGGCTCAAAACTGGAATCTCAGGAATCGGTTTTCCATGAAATATCCAATTGCTGCAAAAAAAAACCCCAACTCCACAATCAAACCCCAACCCCTCAGAAACCCCAAAGCTCGAGGATTAAGAACATCCTGTTTCCTGCACTGGCATCCTTGGTGCGAGAGAACGTGACTTCTGCAGGACTTTGTTCTCGGAATCATCTTGGGAAGCTGAAATTGGACACTGGTCCATGGCTCATTTGAGAGTACAAGGAAGAGCACAGACACCGCGGTGTGCCGAGTACAATTAGCTCCCAACATGGCAAAAAGAACAAGGCTTCAAAGGGCTCCAATTCATCCCCAACACCAACCCATCCACAGGGATTGAGCATCCTCCCTGTGAAGCTCAGTTCACATGGATTTAGGGGGATAGCTGAGACAAGACAAGCGTTTGCCTCACCTTTAGAGATGTAAATGTCCCAAACCTACCAAACCAGAGATGTTAACATCCCATTTCCATAGCCACACTACAGCCTCCCTGCAGATACACACTCTCTTTACCAGAGGCTTGCTGGCAAACTCCAACAAACCCCCACCAAACTCCTTCAGTTTGGTCCAAACCCATTTATGGACTAGAATAAATTTATGACTACACCAAAAGACTTGGCACCCTCCAAGAGCAGTAACTCAGACTTCATACAGACCAACAAACAGTTGCAAATGTGCATCTGTCTTCTATCCACATTCCTTCCTGATGAAGATCCTCTTGAAACAAGAGCCAGTGCAGCGGTCATGAGGAATGGATCTGGCAGTTTATGGTTTGAAGATAATCATGGAAGGGCAAAAAGAAGGTGAAATCCTTCAGTTCACAAAGCACTTCCATCCAGCCCTCCTTAGGACCCAGAGAGGAGGTTATTTGTGCTGCCATCCACGTTCTCCAGATGCCCGAGTTTAAACTTGGACCTTTCAGAAGTACATGAAAGATGAAACACAAATATTCGTGTTAAACCAAACTCCCTGCTTCTCATTGAAGGGCAAGAGATGAATAAACCCAAGTGGCTGAAGCCCCAGGTAGAGCCCTCACCTATCTGCGTTTTCACTTTGCACCTTTAGCTTCAAGAGCAGCTATTCCATGTGCAACACAACCAATCCTATTTATTCCTTAGGGTCACCATAAACCAAGCAAACAAAAAGACGCATGTCCTGCAATTCCCTGGGATTCGGGAAGTTACAACACAACAGCCCTGGATGTTAAAAAGCCCTATTAAAATGCTATATACTTCTTAGCTCACGGCTTTCTAGAGGTTAATGCTTCTTCATTTATGGAAACATATGAAGTTCTCGCTCTCCTTTCTCTTCATAAGCTTCCCAGCTTTTGTTTCGGGCTTTTGGAAGTGTTAATAAGCTGGGAAACACAATAGGGATACACCATATAAAAGGGGCACTCACTGTACATGCAACCAATTCACAGGATAGCCCAGTTCTGGTGCACCAGTCCAAAAGAGAAAGAGCCAGCGCAGGAATTCCACTCGTCCTTACAGCTGAAGAAGCCTGGAGCAAATACAGACAATCTGAATTATCAGAATCAAGCAGGAAAAAGCTGCTTTGCATTAGGACAGTCTGAAAGGAGATGGTAACTGCCCAATAAAAAGCAATCATTTCATTTTATGAGTCAAGCAACCAGCTTTATAGAATCCATGAATTCCCATCCAACTGTTTCCGTACTTGTGACAACAGCAGATTGGGACGCACCAAAGTGTTTTAGAGTCTCCTATGTGTTTGCTCCTGAAGAACCTCTCTGCTCGAGCACAGTGACAGAGCTCTCATGGATGCAAAATCAGTGGCACTGACTCCAAGCCAAGAGCTCTACATTGATTTTCATGTTGGGAAATTCAGGTTTTAGGCCCTCCCACTCCCAAACTGCAGGGCTTTGCACCAAAATTGAGTTCTTTTGGCTTCCTTTCTCACTCAGCACTGCCCAGCTCGGCTTGTATTCAGGCTTAGTGACTGCTCAACTGGCCAAGGACATGCTCACGTACCCGTGGGTCAGGACCTGGGCACACGTGAACAAGGCACCCTAGGAATAATAAACAGGGTACAATGAAACAAAACAACCATGTTCCAGTTCAACGTGGCCGAACAAAGCAGGAAGAGAGGAGAGAAACGGGCATCCTCTGGTGCCCCCGCTTTCCCTACCTTATTATTATCATGGCCTACCAAAATGCAGCCAAAAAGCCCCATTTTTGGGGATGCAGAAAGCATTATTCTTTTGACCATACTCTTCGACCATTATTTTTCACGTATCTATCACATCTATCACCATCACATAACCCACACATTCCGAGCCGAGGTTCACAGCAACAGCTCAGAGATGTTAAAAACATTCAAACCCGCACGCTCAACCTTTGATAGGGAAAACACTACTCCCTTTCCACCTGCCTTCACGTTACCACCACCCAATTAACCAGAACTTCCGACTGCTGGCAAAGAGCTTCGTTAGCACGATCAGGACCGGGTGCGTTTTTGACCTATGGTACCTTGCTGCATCCCCTGCATCGCTCACAAACCGCGATTACTTCTGTATCAAAAGACAGTTATACAAACCAAATACACTTATAATAAAACAAATAAAATATGCACTTATAATAAACCAAACCCATTGCAGGAGGACGGGGTGAAGTTTTGGAGCTCCAACACGTCAAAGAAGCCTCTTGCTGCTGCTCGCATCACCACGGGTGGCTGCAGCACGGAGCAGTTTAAGAGCCTCAGCATTCAGCGGCAGCCTAACAGCCTCCTCGAGGATCTCTTTGTGATCGACACAAAGACGGATCATACCAGAGAGGGAATACTTGGTAAGTTATGGGTAGTCCTCTGCTGTTCTTCCTCCCCCGTTTTAATTCATATTCATCTTGGCAAAATCTTAGACAGACTATTAACTAATCTAAACCAACATCACAGCTGATACAACACATAAAGCAATCAGTCAAACGAACATGTCAGTGCCATCTACTGAGGCAATAAAGAACGAGACAACCCCAGCAGGCTGTGCCTTATTATCTTCACAGCCATAATGAATAGTCAAATAGTATTAAATATAAGTACAGTATTCACAGCCACATTTTGCCATGTTTGAAGCAGGAAAGGTGCCTCCGATACGTTTGAGGAGCAGAGATTACAAGACAAAAATAACAAGGGGTTTTGACACAGCTCTCCATCATTTTCTTTTCCTTCTCTTGTCATCAACTACTATTAGGTCTTCGAGGAGTGAAACAGCGCAGCAGCTAGAATGTTCTCTATGGGTTTTAATGCCTGCTGTTAACTGGCAAATGGAGTAACCCACAGTGACCAGTGCAGCCAAATGCAGCAAGGACTTCTGCTTTTTTTAACCAACAGACCCCAGGCATCAGCCCAAGATGCTCCATAGTATTTATCCGTGTAGCGTCCATGAGCACTGCCACATCCTTGGCTCTAGAAGCAGCAAATGACCTGACCCAGACTTTGCTTGGACCATGGCGCTCTACCAAGGTCTGCTCAGTTCTCTTGTCAACAAAGAATTAGACAGAGATTTACATGTCCTCTTCTCTGCTCAGCTGATGCGCCTGTTCTGGGCTTGGGAAACAAACCTATACAGCAAACCCTCCTCTTCCCAGGTGTACAAAAGGAGACTTAAAGTGGCATTAATACACATAATAAGAGTATATTCAATCTCAGCCCTGCCTGCATCCAGCCCACCAGCTGATGCGAAGGGTTTGCTCTTCTAGTCTCTGGCACCTAAGGAACGATTTCACTTGCTCAAATGCACCTTCCCCCCCATCCCCCCGATGGAATTATTCCTAATTTGCATATTATGAATCCTGTTCTGGCTGAAATCCTTCCCTATAAATTACAGGGGATATCTGAGCAGCGCCTTTGTCCTCACTGCAACATGCCAACGCAACAGACCGACGTAGGAGACGGGCACACGACACGTACCGGGTTGTTAATCTCCTTTAAGAACTGGAGATCAACCCAGGCCCCATTCTACACTTGGATAATTTATTAAAGTAACAGATGCTGCGAGGTTAGAGTTCATCACATCAATTTGTCTTGAGACGAAACGGCAACAAGGGAAGGGAAGGAAAGAGGGAGAGGTGGATTTGCACCTCCGTTGATTTGATTTTGATCCCGTGCCTCAACAAGCTGTTCCTAAAACCTTCCCATCGGATAATAAACAGGATGTTTTCTTCCTCATTCCCTGAGTCAGTCATTTACACAGCGTCCAAGTTGAGGGAAAGAGCAGTGCACATCACAAAGCAGGATTCTTCAGTCCACCTTTGGCAACCACTCGCTGTTTCCATGCTCTGTCGGGAATATTCCATTTCCCCCAAATAAACTACCTCTCGTGAGCAGGATCTTCATCCTTGCTCCCATTCAGGTGAATTAACTATTCTTAGTTAAAGAGATTTGCTTCTAGTCTTAGCCTGACGACAGATTAACTCATGACTGGGAGGATTATAGACTTACCTCTGGAACGAAATCACTTCTGAATCTGAGTTACAGCTATTAGTTCTTTACAGCTTAGCTGCACAGCTTTCAGTAGCTCCTTTGTATTTTTGAAGGAATGATTAAACATCATCATTAAATCCAAGCTAATGGCTCTTTCTCACAACTCCAGTGAATAAACAGTTTGCTGATTTAACTTCTGTTTTCTAAAGGAAGAGCAGAGTTTTACATTGATTTGGGGGGGAATAATTAATACTACTCTAAGCCTGGAACACTTGTCCTTAAAACTTAAACACCATTTTCATGTTTGTGTGGGTTTTAAGCACATAAACCCCCTCTTTGTTCTCCTCAGAGAGAAACAGCTCTTGAGATCAACCTGCTCCTTTGTACCCAGCGTGGCACTTGTGCTCCCATCACGTTTCTCCAGCTGCAGAAGACACAACCAATTCTGCAGGGACGGGCAGCGAGGCCCTCCTGTTACACCAACCAACATACATTTAAGCATGGCTCGTTTCTACATTGAATAGCAAATATCCCAAATACAACACCAACATTTCCATGCCAGCAGCAAACGGTTTTGCTCCACACCAATGTGGAAAGCAGTCACTAAGAAAGTAAAGAGCCACCCTCCCGATGTCCTCCTCCTCCTCAAATAAAACCAGCCTGACCCTATTGATGAAGGTCCCTGGATGGAAGAGCTGCAGGCATCAGTGTGGGGCTGGAACGGGTTGGTTTAGTTGGACCCTAACAGCCACAGGCAGCCGATCCCCTTGGGCTCCCAAGCACTGTTCCATGAGCGGATGGGGTTTGCTTTTTCAGTAACACACAATCCACTTGTGGTTAATTCACCTTTAGCCCTCCGGATCAGCCCAAGCAATCCCTGCATTAGAACACAGCCTTTTTCCCTGTTGCTTAATGACTGGAAAACCCCTAAGCATCCAAAACCAGATCGGGTTGTCCCGTCGCAAAACACATCTATAGATACACAAACAGATTACAGTTTGTTTAAATCAATCCTTAGATCTCTCCCTCCACCCAGAACCCCCCTGAACCATTAAAACCCCACAGTGAACACAAATGTGAAGCCCAATTAGTCAAAGGAGACATTAGCACCTCGTTGCCCTGAGCTACACAAACCTGCAGGGTAGGGAAGGCTTCACCCCGACTGTGATTGCTGAAGTTCAGCCTAAATGATTTCTTCCGATGCGCTCCAGTGCTGGATTTATGCAGATAATGTTCAAGCTAGAAGCCAGCCACAAATCTCTATCATTTCCTTAATACACAAGGCACTTGTTATTCAGCTGGAACACATTTAATATACAGCATAATGTGAAAGTCTAAACTATCTACAATTAGTGGGTAGAGTTAACTGCAGCACCAGGCAAGAGGCTGAACGGGTCCCATCACAGCGAAAGAAAGGATTTCATATAAACCACGGTTGTGCTCTTTGAGGAGAAGGAAAGCACGTTTGTCACTAAGTGACTGGAAGGAAGTCAGGCTTAGAGACACGGATCCCTCCAGGAAAGCAGGGAACAAAGCTGCAGCAGTGCATAAACACAAACCAGCACCGACTGCCCTTCCCAGGACACTCCTTTTAGGACTCCTCGCTAGAAGCTCCTTGTCCCTTCGTGCGCACACCCACCTCTCCAGGCTGCAAGGGCTCTTCTTGCATTTAGAGCTCCAACCCTCCAATTGTCTTCAGAGGCTTTTCAGCAGCACGAGAGAGAGGGGCAGAATGTAATTATGGGACAGTATTTCTTAATCAAATCTAAGCCGCCCACTGCAAGTGAATGGGAAAATATGGTTGCAAGGCAATGCCTCTCAATCAGGTGCACGGCTCTGCCTTTCACAGCGCATCAGGGAATGGAGCTGTGGTCACCATTCCTTAATCGGCTCAGCTGATGTCCTAGACAGGATCTCAATGGAGGAATACAGCTGTGGCCCATAACTCTTGACTTGATCTTCCATGGTTTGACTGCAAAGCCTGAAAAGCACATAAATGAGCCTGAAAAGCACATAAATGCACTAAGGCTTTTCACCATTAAATTGGTTCTTTCTAAACCATCACTGGCTTTGCCCGGGGCGGGGGGGAAGCTTCTTTTTCAGTGCGCTTGGTTAGAGGCCGAGTGTAAAAGTTTGGGTGATATATACCACACACTGAAGTGCACTACAATAGACCAGGGTATTATTTACTTGTAAAGACCACGACCGAGCGTGTTATTTAGGAGTTCCAATCTTTTATAGGGATTCCTGCGCTTTCGCTTTGGCTGAAGGCCCCTTTTGCACTTCACTAAATCACAACCATCCAAAAAGCATCCCTTTAACCAGATTCTTTTGCAAGAGTACATTCACGACCGACACGTTAACACCTTTCCAATGCGCTCACACTAACACTGAGCTGTCAGATCCCTGCTTTCCAGTTTTCTGCCTGCAAACGTGGCTGAATTAGGCAGCCGAGGCAGCGCGACCAGACAGCAAATGTGTGCACCGCGGGGAGAAGCACGGCAAGAAGTGGGTTTTCACACAGCTGCTGCATTTTCCTTCTCCTTTCTCAGCGAAGTTCTTCAAAGGCCCCACTTCTCAGTGAATTCCATTGTAATTCCCGGGTTAAAGGGACTTACTGAGTGCGCCTGCTTTCAAACTCACAACGTTCCCATTTCCTGAGTGGTTTCAGGCTGCTTTGTGGGCTGCCTTGGTGGTGCAATAGTTAACGTGGGCTCCTTACTATTGTGTAAGCAAAAAGCTAATTAATAGCACAGCACAAAGCAGCCAAGTTTGATTTGTTTTCGAGCTACCTTATGGCTCCTAAAGCCACTAACTCGCTCTTAATGCCGCCGCAGAAAGTGAAGGGATTCTTCTCCTTCCAAACCCATAGAGCATGCATTTGAATCTGCGCTTCTCTCAGTGTTCTGTGCTATGAATTACTGCAAATACACCCATCATTAGCTTGGGACCACTTTGAAATCACTTCCCTCCAATGCTGGCAAAGGGGAGAATCCCCACCTCTATTTCTACCTTCTCTCCCCTCACTCTTACTTTAACCTGGTTTGTTCAGCGGTGTAGCAGAGCTGCTCCATAGAAGCCTGTGAGCTGGGGCTGTAATTCACTGTCCTTTGAGCCATGTACGACTTAACAGCCTCTCACGAGCCATCTTTGATCGAAAGTCTCATGAGAACCAAAGCGAAGAGCATCAGCACTGCTATATGGGGTGATGTGAACACACAACATAGGCATTCCAAGCTGGAAATCCCATTTTGGAATGGCAGTGGTTAAACTCCTCGGATCTGCGTGGTGCACTCCAGAGCAAGGATTCGTTAAGGGTTTCGTGCTAACGAGGTTGCTTTCCCATTCACTGACATTGAGGGGGGGGGTATTTTCTATACAACCCACATCAACTCCACAGCCTGTTCATGTGGTTAAGTGTTGAGGAAAGGTGAAGTGTTTCTACACCCAGCAATTAACAATAGGCTGCCGAGACAAGAACAACTCCGAAGGTTTCATTCCCCAAAGGAGACATAAACCCCAACCAAGACCAAAACCAAACCTTGATGAAATATTCAAGATGAAAACCACAAAGGATGTTAAACACAGTGAGAAACTTCCAGCGTCTGCAGGGATTCCTGCAGGAAATAAAGGGTCTTTTGGAGCATCTTCTACCACGTGAGTTGTGGCTAGAGCTGCCCCATCTTCCTTCTCCCCATCGCTGCACCCAACCACAGGCAAAGTCTTCAAACAACTTATCTTGGCGTCTCTGGTCGTTTCTACCAAAGAAATTTCACTATGAAAAGAGCTTAGAAAAGGAAAAAAGGCCAAGAAAACCAGGATCTCAAAGGGCATATTCAGTAATTCACTGCAACTTTGCCACAAGGGAAAGGGTTTCTTGTCACTCGTTCCGAGGAGCTGGGAGAAACGAGAAACTACTTTGACAAAAGCCTATTAACAAGCGTGGTTTAGCACTGAAGACAACCAGAGAGCTGCAAACACACACGCACCAAGGGAAGGGTTATGATCAAGAGACCCGCTGCAGCAAGGACCCGCACTGGAGCGTCGACACCCGGGAGCAGAGGTGATCCACCAAGCTGAACATCCCAGCCAGCAGAACCCATCACCAACAGCACAACACACAGAAGCACATCCTTTCCCATTCCCTTCCCATTTCCCAATCCAAGCACTGATCAGATCAAGCACACGAGGCTCATTCCCCACTTGTCCGTCCATGCAGGGCTCCAGCGTGTCTTGTCAACCCCAGGGCTCTGCGTCCTTCACAACCCCATTCTCCACAGGCACTGCAGCGACGGATTCTTTCCTAATGATCTTTGGGCACTCAACAGACCCCTGCTTTGGAGGCAGTGACTGCACCCGTCCATAAACCACTGCATCCGTGACTATTGTTAAACCCTGCTCCCGAACAAGCAAAATCCTTTGTAACAAACCAGAACTTGCACAAGACCAAGAATTACTCCAGGCCTGAAAAGCTGCCAACTTCAAACCCCCCCTTTTCCACTTGAAGTCGGTTCAGATGAGGAGGAGGAAGGACGAGGGGGGAAATAAACAAGCGTTTACCGCTTGTTTGAACGCTCGCAGACATCAAATGCTGCTCGCTTGGCAAGTCCTGTTCAAGGGTTTGCAGCTCGGCTATTTTCAAAGCAATTAAACCCAACACCAAACGCTTTTGGTGCCCTCGCTCCTTCTGTTTTTAACATCCTACCAACGTATCTGACAGTTGCTCAACAACGGAGCAGCGGCTGAAGGCAGAGCCACAGCGATTCAGCGCCAAGCCCAGCGATGCTGCACGTAAACAGGGCATAACTCCAGACACTTCCCTCCTTTAATCCAAGGGCAAGTTTAACCCACAGTTCACACCCACATGGAGTTTAGAGTCACAACTGCACTGATTTACCGCTCGCATCCTTCCGCTCCACATCCTCTTGTCCTCCTTCTCACACCCCATCCACCCGTTTCCTTCGCTCCAGCAGCAGCTCCCATCTCCTCTCCCTGACTCCCTATTTTTGCTTCCTGTTCCACCTCCTGATCACCCGGTTTAATCCGGTCCCTGTTTCTCTCCTTGCCTGCACCACAAGAGCCATTGCTACTACATCAGGAGCTCCAACTTTGAGTGGTGCCTGGGCTGGGGAACCAGCAGCGCCCATCACATCCTGCTCCACTCGCTCCTCAGGTTGCAGCAGCATCTCCTCCGAGGCATTGGTACAGGAAAGGACCCAATTTGGGAACATCCCACATAAAAAGAGCTCTGTTATTCCAAGAGCTCGCAGCATCTTTCCCTGGCCAGAAGCACGAGGGTAGCTCTAACTAATGATGCTCCCCCCCCCCCATATTCCAAACCAAGCGGGTGCTGCAGACACCCAGCAGTGCTCTCCCGACTGTATCTGGTGTTTAAAGCGGGGTTCAGAGCCCCGGACCCATCATGCCCCCCATTCCCGTTGTTACTCCCTGCGCTGGGGGGGGTGTCGGGAAAACACAAACCCCTCCCATTATCATTATTTCGCTTGCAATAAATACGAACCAACATCCCGTTCCCTACTCCCCATCCATAGGGAATGCGTTATCCCCATTTTCGGGCCCTTCCCAAGCGCACACCGCGCTTTATGGAGCAGTTTTTCCACACACCCCCCCCACCCGCAGCACTCACCGGGATGCG